>SNVD02012780.1:0-73291 GCA_013180625.2 Boswellia sacra
CTTATTCATTTAATTACATATGCCTAATTATTATTATTATTATTTTTTAAACCGAGATATCTTGAAGCTTAACAATTTTGATATTAGCCTTTAGCAAATCTTGAAGAGTTGGAGGCCTTATTTGGAGGGGTATTAGCCACTAGAAATCATAATTGGAGTATTGGTACGGAAAAGAGCTTAGATTTGGAGGAAAGCCTTTGTATGAAAAAGAAAATCCATCTTTCCAATCAAATACTTCTGAATCTCCAGATAATGTGGAGGAAGATGATGTTGTATCAAATGCACCAAACTCAAGTTACAACAATCCAAATGATTCAATTGTTAATGAGAAAGAAGGTAGTGGGAAAAGGTGAGAGAAAAGAAAAGTGGATCAAATTCAAGGAAAGATGGACAAGATATTATTTATTTTGGAAAGCCATGGTGTAGAAATCAGTACTATTGATATGTGGCTTAACACGACTTCAGAGTCCGAAATTACAGCACATTAATTGCTTAAAAGCCATCATCATCGCTTTCATCCATGATATTCACGAGAGGTTCTTGATTGTGGGTTTTATTCAACTAGCAATTAAAGAGGTCGTAGCTTGTGGTTACAGAGTTTAGCATAAATTAAGTAGCGGAATTAAAATTGAGTTTCTTGGCCCTAGTGTCATGAAAGAATTTATTACACATTAATTAAGGGATACCAATTGAGATCCTCCAACTAAATGATCAAAACAGTTCGATGCCCTGCTAAATTCGAAACCATAAGTAAAACCACCTCACAAATTTTAGTATTTGTTAACTATTGACCTGTTTTGACCATTAAAATACCAATTTTTTTTCTTATTTTTGGCTAGCTTTGAATTCAGCGGAGAATTGAGTACTTTAACCAATTACTTGGGAGGGTATATCCCCTATAAATTAAGTTGAGGAAATATAAAAGTAAATTAAATTATATACATTAATAAAACTAGCTAAATAATATTATTAATTTTGTATCATATTTAAAAGAAATTAAAAGAATTTTTTTATTAAATTAGTATCAACTTAATCATGAATGAGAGGAACTTGACATTTTTTATATCTTAAAAATTATCTATAATTGATTTTATGCTAAATTTTTTTGCGATATATATATAACAAAAGAATCTATGGAAAAGTCATTTTCTATTTTATTAGTTTTGACTATATGCTGAAATACTATTTTTCTATAAACAAGTTGGAATCTAGTTTATCTTCTTGGTCTTTAACTAACCAGTGATAAACTAGTGTGTAATAAGCAATCTATCCATATACATACATACATACATACATATCTCTGTGTGTGTGTGTGTGTGTGTAATAAGAAATCTATTCATATATATTATTAATGCATGATTTCCAGATGGCCGGAAAGCGAGTTGGAGCTTGAATTGTACGTTGGGTCCAATCCTGAAAACAAAGAAAACAGTCAAAGATGCCGGCAAAAACCCTCCAATGCCCAAGTCAGCTTCCAGCACACCAAAATTTTCTAGGAGAATTTCCTAGAGAGAGAAGCTCTCAAAAGCAAAGGAAATTTAGAGAGAGAAAGAGTTTAGAAAAGTGTGCATACCTTGAGTAAAAATTTGGAGGGTTTATATAGGCATTAGGAGGATTCATTGTGGGACTGAGATAATAGGCCTAAATAACGGGCTTCAGTAATGGGCTTACTGTATTAGATTTAATTAAGGCCCAATTCTGTTATGGCCATAATAGTAGTCCCCCAAGTCCAAGTCGACTAACAGGTTGACTTAGGGACGATTAAGTTATTCAGGGCTATAAATTAAATATTAGTAGAAGGCCCGAAGGGTGAGTTTTATCATACATATAAGTCTAACGTGACTTGAACCGTAGGTGGGCATCACAGAGATGAAAATTATATAATTGACAAATGTTGATGCGGACTTTCCATCTATATATATAAAATCTCTTTTAATTTTTCTACTATCCTTGCCGCTCACCTTAGAATCCCTAGCGTGTCGACCTAAAGCAAGAAGTCAAAGCTGGGAGGCGATAAGACAGCCGTAACAAGGAACAAATTGCGTCTTGGAAGAGGCAAGTTTGGAGGGCTGCCGTGTGAGGTGTTCTAGATAAACAAAGTAGGAGGTAAAATTTCCTTCTCCCTTATCTATTTAATGAATATTATTCAAAGATTACGGCTTTGAGAAGAATGATTGCGAAGACTAAATGCATGATTCGCTCAATATGCTTTTCCGAAAAGTTTTGAATATGAATGCATGGTCCATAAAAGTAGGATACATGATTGCGAGACACATAGCATGTAGGTTTAAAAGCTTGAATTTTTTTTTTTATCCATGTGGCCACTATGGAAATAAGGTGGCGGCTAACTATATAATCCAAAGCACTGGAAATATACTTATACAAGTTTGAAAATATATCAAACATGCAAGCTCGTAGCATGTAGCATGTAATCATATATTATGCCATAAAGTCGTAGAATATAATATAAGGAGATATAAAGGCTGTGTCTCGTAAAACAAATGGCATAAAAATAAAAGTTAAAAACATATCATGAGTGCATGGTCCCACATGCTGGACGTAGATGACAAACAACACTTAATCAAATATGCTAGATCATGATGGCATTAGGCATACAAGCATAAGACAATTCCATTAAGCAAACTATAGTGTGTAGGAAGGCTTAGTGTCGGCTACAAAACTTAGTGAGGCTACCATGAATTTATGAAGAAAAAGCAGAATCGTAACTGGAACATGCAAAACATAATAGCAATACACATGCTAAATTGCCAAACCTATCGAAAGCAAATAAAGTGTAACAATTCAAATATTTAGATTGCTATATTGAAGTAGTCAAACGTAGTAGGAGTATTTAACATATATTAAAACGGTAAGAATGCAAAGCATGGCAGAACACTATGCTAAGCATCATAAATCAATGTCGAACAAGCTGATACTAGCAAGAAAACTTACTAAACTGCTTAAAACAAACTGATATATGCCACATAAATTCCAATATGTGGTAAACTTATGAAGCCACTAACACCTAAAAACCAGGCTAGAAACTGAACACACCAACCAGGCTAGAAACTGAACAACGAAATACATAGGCGTATGTGAAATTTAAAGGAATTTGACACGTGAAGCTTGAGGACTAGAGTGAGTTGTCATGCTCCAATGACTGAGTGAAGTTAGGGGTGTAACGTTAGGCAGAATGTGTATAAGGGCTTGGCGATGAAATGACCACATGAGAGAAGGAAAGTGAGGGGAGAAATAAAATAAAAATGTAGTAGTGGAGTGCATGTGCATGGCATGATGAAAATATGCCAATGTAATGGATGATTTGTAACAAGCGTAAGCATAAGCATATAGGAAATAGTTTAAAGTTCATTCAAACATGTTGACCTATACATTAAAATATTAAGAACGGTGAGCACGTTAACCATGGTTCAATAGCCATTTTATATGCATAATCACATGTAGCTAGGAAGACATGATATGGGATATGAAATACTGCAAGCAAATTGGCATGGAGCGTGATGTATATGATTCTGGTGTTGAATGCAAGGTGTAGTGAGCATGATGGGAATATAATACCATGCGCATGAACACATGCTAAGCAAGTAGGGAGCGTCAGTACTGAATGCAAAGCAGGAAAAGTATTAAACAAAAGTGAAGCAAGTCGAAACGTATAGCACTCGAACTCACAAAACCTGAAAATGGAGAAGCCTTATGACTGGCCATGGCTTGGGGTGATCGGAATGGTGCTTAAAAAGGGCTTTAAGGTGTGATCATTATTAGTTGAATGGGAGAGATGGCGAGTTGCAGTGGACTGGGTGATCATGCGAAGAATGCACTGTGAGGGGCGAGCCCGCAAGGGCGAGAGGCGAGCTCCCAAGGGCGAGGGGAAAGCTTGCAAGGGCGAGAGGCGAGCTCGCAAGGGTGAGTATGCGAAGGGCGAGCTGCATGCGAAGGTCGAGCTCGCGAGGGTTGAGCTGCATGCGAAGGTCGAGCTCGCGATGGGCGAGCTGCATGCGAAGGGCGAACTGCATGCAAAGGCCGAGCTCGCGAGGGGCGAGCTACATGCGAAGGAGGAGCTACTTACGCGAGAAATCTCATTCTCGCTTCTTCGTTATTTTTAGTTGTAGGGGCCTTTTTGCAAGTTTTGAAAACTATGAATAGGGGTCATTCTGCAAGTTTCGAAAACTATGATAGGGGTCATTCTGCAAGTTTTGAAAACTATGAGCAGGGGTCATTCTGCAAAATCCTAAAACTTGCACATCCCCCCTAAAATTTTCAAACTTGTTGACCTTTTTTTTTTTAAATCAAGGACCAACTATATATTTTTGATTAAGGACTAACTTGATATTTTTCAAGTGCGAAAAATATATTTCAAGGGCTATTTTAAAAAGTTTTCAATGTAGTCCATTGGCATTTCTTTTCTCTAATCTCTTCTCTTCCTTAGTAGACTTGGTTTGATGACTAATGACTCCTCTTTAACTATGTAGATGGCTAGAATTAAAATTATGACAGTGCTACGAGGGGAACCAAGTCATCAAACCCAGTCGACAAGGAACAAGGATCCTGCAACTAACCGTAGAGAGGTGAACGAGTTTCATCAAAAATTTTTAGTCAAGATCGTGGGCTAGGGTGTAATTCTGTTAATCACAATGTGGTAGATGCTGAGGAGGAGAGCAACTGGTCGTCCTCTGCTACCTCAGATAGTGATCCTGAAGTTGAACAGTGGTGGGAGGCTGACCATATTGATAATCAACTACAGGATGACCGATTAAAAATATATAGAGCCCATTTCCTTATCCCGGATTCAGTCAACCTATTTCTTCTAAGGAAAGGTGATCGATGGAGCAAGCCACCATAAGGTGTCATTGGATTAAGCTTGGAGTTACTAAGAGCTGGTCTCCGGGTGCCTTTTGATAATTATGTTCGACGGGTGCTCGATGATATGGGCATTGCCCCTACCCAATTGTCAGCCAATGGGTGGAGACTTCTGATAGCATTTCAAAGTATGTTCAGAAGCGTAGGTCTGGGTGATCCTACCACCAACCATGTTAAATATATTTTTGCCATTCACTCACCGAATGGAGAGAAGACAGGTTATTATTACATATCTCAACGAGGGAAGACGGATGACCTTAACTGCCTTTTTGGCATTCCCTCACATGTAAAAGAATGGAAATTTAAACAAATTTGGTGTGGTGGAGGTTAGAAGTACCAAGAGGGTGCTCGTCCAAAGGGCGAGAAGTTGAGGATTAGGAGGCGTTTTGGTTTTTATGGTACCCCATTATAACGATACCATATCTATTTTCATTATGAAAATTCTGATCAATTGACTTTTTTTTTCAGCTCCTTGGACCAAACGCCCGATTTTATCTAAAAAAGAAAAAGACGACTTGCAAGAGTTACTCAAGCTACCCATTAATTCAAAGAACGTGAATGATCTCATTGATCGGGAGCAATTGATCCGCCTTGGCTTATCACCTCCAACACCCCCAGAAGGTAACCTTGATTATTGCTTTCTGATCTTACCTCATTTAATTAAGCATATGCTTGCTTTCTTACGAGTTTTATCTTTGCGCAGGTCTATTTTCTTTACAACCTACCAAGAAGCAGTTTGCCCAACTTGAAGCCAAGATGCCTCTTAAACCCTTTGCGAATGATAGGCCTAGTCCTTCCAAGAAGAAACGGAGTGGAAGTCTTTCAACTCTTGGATCTTTAAAGAGGAAAGCCAGTGATCACAAGGAAACTCCTATACGGAAGTCTGTGCCTGATAAGTCTATCTCTGTTCAGCCTATGAACGAAGTAACAATCTCAAAACCCACTGGAAGTAAGTTACCCCCAACCTCTCAGCTACCTAGGCATTTTACCTTTGATAGTACAGGTTTTCAAAGTGGCTCGACGTGCGGATACTACCTTCGTGAATTGTCTCAAAGTGCTGCACGTTTCATGCCCACTAATGTTTTTTCTGAGAGCATAAAACTTACATATTTCGATGCGATCACTATCGGGATTGGCATAATACTTCAGGTTGGTGCTACTAAAATTTTTTTCTTTTTTTTTATACTTTTGAAAAACATGCCTCATATATTTTCCTCTCTTTGTCCTTCTTTTTGTAGGCAACAGGACCTCTAGCTCAAGGAGAGTCTACTAACACCAACCTTTTAAAGGAGGTCAACCATCTCGCTTCTGAGGTTACTGATTGGAAGGGGAAACATCAAGTCTGCCTTGACAATTTAACTAAAACAAAGAGAAAGATGGCAGAGATGAAAGAACAGATGGGCAAAATGAAAGCAGACTTGTCTGAAGCTAAGAAAGAGGCAACTATCCAGCATAAGAAGGCAAATCTTAGTCAAGAACTTCAGAAGAGGACTGTTACCAAGCAAAATAGGATTGAGAAGGCAATTGCTCGCTTCCGTAGGGGCTATATTTACCAGCAAGTTATGGAACATTCTTATATTGATGGGGTCAATGGGATGCGTAAATGGTTCCATGATCGCTACCCAGAGATCGATCAGTCTCCCATAGCTGAAGAGTTAAACTTAGTGGCAGAGTCTATCCCGATAGCAAACTCTGATCCTGAGCAATTCCACCGATTCATACTAAAAGATGAGGATTATGAGTCAACATTGGACACAGCAGCCTGGGAAGCCAAGCAAGGAGACTCTACCTCATCATCTGAAGATGATGAGAGAGATGATGAGGCCACTTCTTAGAAGTAGTCGGAGTTCTTTCAACTAGGTAGTTGCTAATTTATATGGAATAATCATATTAAGGCGGTTTTCTGAGCCTTAACTTTGTTTTTGTTTTTAGTTTAATGCCATAGGTGATGATTTGTCCTTACTTGGACTATATGGGTGGCATTCTTCTGCCAATTTTGAAATAATAAGAACTCTTTAAACTTTTTCTAGTGTTGTACTCTTTTGCTCCTTTCATCTTCTTGTAACTTGATCATAAATGAGCTTTAAAGACGTACGATTTGTAATATAATAAATCAAATACTTTATTGATAATCTCTTTATAGGTCTCCCTATGGGAGTTATTACACATGCATAAGTCCCTAGAAGGAGTTATTACATATATAAAGAGATTATGGATAATACTTCTTTAAGTGCTCAACATTCCATGGATGACGAAGCAACCTCCCATCCATGGTGACCAGTCTGTAGGTGCCTGGTCGGATGACTGCTTTGACTCAATAAGGACCCTCCTAGTTAGGCCCCAATGCTCCATCAGTGGGATCTCGAGTATTTTGTAGCACTTGTCTCAAAACAAGATCTCCCACATGGAAAGATTGGCGCTTAATGTTAGAGTTAAAATGTCGAGCAACACTCTCTTGGTAAGCAGCAACTTTTATACTAGTGAGATCTCTTTCCTCCTCAAGAAGATCCAAGTTGAGTTGAAGGGCTCTATGATTAAGCTCTTCACTATATCCCTCAGTACGAGGTGATGGAAGACCAATCTCAACAGGAACGACTACTTTTGAGCCAAATGCTAAAGAGTATGGGGTTGCCCCTGTTGCTGTGTGGGTAGTGGTTTGGTATGCCCAAAGTACTTGTGGAAGTTCCTCTAGTCATACACCTTTCCTAGCATCTAATTTAGTCTTGAGGAGGTATTTAATAGTTTTGTTAACAGCCTTCACTTGACTATTTGCTTAAGGATGAGCTGGAGAGGAAAAGCATAAAGAGATGTTCAACTTCTTACAGAAGTTTCTAAAGTTTGAGTTATCGAATTGCTTGCCATTATCTGTAATGATGGTGTGAGGGATACCAAACCTATAGACAATTGACCTCTTTACAAAGTCTGTGGTCTTCTTTTCGGTAATTGATGCGAGGGGTTCAGCTTTTGCCCACTTAGTGAAATAATCAATTACAACAATAGCATATTTAACTTGTCCTTTACCTATTGGAAGAGGTCCAATAAGGTCTAGTCCCCATTGGGCGAACGGCCATGGGACCACTATCGACATCATGTTCTCAGGAGCTTTCCTTAGGATATTGGTACATTTTTGGCACTTGTCGCACCTAGCTGAAAATGCCCTAGCATCATTTTTCATGGTCGGCCAATAATATCCTTGCCTGATACATTTATAAGCTAGAGATCGACCACCAGAATGTTACCACATATTCCTTCATGGATTTCTCTAAGGACATATTTAGCTTCTTCTGGACGAAGACATTTTAAAAAAGGAAGGCTGAACCCTCTTTTGTAGAGAACTCCATTAACCATAGTGTACCTTGATGCTCTCCACCTTACCTTGATCGCCTTATTTTGATTAGCTGGAAGTTCCCCTATCTCTAAGAATTTAAAGATAGGGTCCATCCAGCACAGGCTACCGTTTATAGCCATTGTTCTTTCTAGGGAAAGTTCATACTTTGATATACTAGGAGACTCTAGGATGACTATATGAGAGGCAGTTGGTAGAAGGGGGTCTACGCCCGAGGTAATTCTTGCTAAACTATTAACCTTTGAATTCTCCAACCTTGGGACTCTTATGATGTCAAAACCTTTAAAACTGCGAAGAAAGAAATTAACTCTATCCAAGTAAGCCATCATGGTAAAACCTTTTGCTTGATAGTCTCCGCGGATTTGGTTAACCACTAATTGGGAATCGCTTGGATGGCAATCTCTTCTACTCCAAGGGCAACTGCCAACCTAAGTCCTCCAAAGAGAGCTTCATACTCTGCGACATTATTGGTGGCTTTAAAATTAAAACGTAAGGCTATAGCAACTTCTACCCCATCTGGGGTTGACAAAATCAAGCCAGCTCCACTACCAATCTTATTAGATGACCCATCTACGAACAAGACCCATATCTTCTATGGATCTATTTCCATAGACATTGGTCGATCATTTGATCTTGCACTGGTCTCTTCATCCTCCTTAACTCCACTTCCTAAAAATTCTACAATGAAGTTAGCGACTGCTTATCCTTTGATGGATGGTCTTGCAATATAATGTATGTCAAACTCTCCTAACTCAATGGACCACTTGATGAGTCTTCCAGAAAACTCTAGACGATAGAGGACCTGTCGTAAAGGATTATTAGTTAGCACCATAACAGTGTGTGCTTGAAAATATGGGCGAAGCTTTCGTGCAGCAACAACTAAGGCGAGAGCTAGCTTTTCCATATAAGGGTACCGACCTTCAACATCTGTCAAGGCCTTACTCACATAATAGATTGGCCTCTGGATTCCCTGAACCTCACGGATAAGAGCTGCACTAACTGCATATGCGGAGACTGCTAGATAGAGAAAGAGTGGTTCCCCCATAACTGGTTTGGAGAGGAGAGGAGGAGAACCTAAGTACTTTTTAAGCTGTAGGAAAGCATTCTCAAACTCATTTGTCCATTCAAACTGCTTGCACTTCCTTAAAGCTTTAAAGAAAAGGTGGCATTTGTCGGTCGCCCTAGAAATAAAGCGATTTAAGGCGGCAACTCGTCCAGTGAGAACTTGTATATCTTTTGGTGTTTTGGGAGACTCAAGCTGCATAAGTGCTTGAATTTTCTCAGGATTGGCTTCTATTCCCCTTTGGGTGACAATGAATCCTAAAAACTTTCCAGAGGATACCCCAAAAGCACATTTAGTGGGATTCAACTTCATATTGTGTTTTCGGAGGATGTCAAAAGTTGTTCGGAGGTCGTCTACATGGGATCTGGCATCCATACTCTTGGTAAGCTTATCATCCACATAAACTTCCATGGTCTTTCCTAGGAGAGGAGCAAACATGGAGTTTACTAACCGTTGATAGGTTGCTCTAGCATTTTGCAGTCCAAAAGGCATCATTTGATAATAGTACAACCCTCTATCAGTGATGAAAGCTGTTTTTTCTTCATCCTTCAAGTACATTGGAATCTGGTTATAACCAGAATAAGCATCCATAAAGCTTAACAATTGGTGGCCAACTGTGGCATCAACTAGTTGATCTATCCTAGGCAATGGAAAACTATCTTTTGGGCAATGCTTGTTCAAATCTTTGAAGTCGATGCAGACACGCCATTTTTCATTAGCTTTTTTCACCAATACGACATTGGAGAGACATTCAGGGTAGTTTACTCTCGAATGATTCCATTTGCCAAGAGCTTTTCTACTTCTAAGGCAATTGCCTCTGAACGCTCCGAGGCTTGGTACCTCCTCTGTTGTCGAATAGGTTGAGCTTGAGGGTTGACATTAAGGCGGTGGATAGCTACACTGGGGTCTATGGCCGACATGTCTTCATGAGACCATGCAAAAATGTCACTGTATTCTCGGAGAAAACCAATCAATTTGTCTTTGATTGGTAGAGGAAGACTCCTACCTACCTTCACCGTCTTTTCTGAATTATTCAAACAGATAGGGACGTCATCCATTCCTTCCATTAGAACTACAGCCTCCCCTTTCACAGGGTCACGTGGATCCAAACTTTCCATCCCCTTGGAAGGTTCTCCTCGAATCATCAATAGCTTATATGCCTTCTCTTTGAAAGCCATGTTGTAGCATTCTTGAGAGGTTCGTTGTTCACCTCTAACTTCTCCTATCCCTGAAGGTGTTGAAAATTTCAAGACATGATGATAGACACCCATTACTGCTTTGAAGTCATAAAGTGATGATCGTCCAAGAATGGTGTTATAAATACCTGGATGATCTACCACGAGAAAATTCACCATCTTGGTTGTCTGTAGGGAGCCTTCTCCCAAGGTCACAGGTAACGAAATTACTCCTTCGGGAATAACCTTTCCTCCAGTGAATCCTATCAGAGAAGTTTGGATGCCTTTCATATCTCTACGGTTAAGACCCATTCGATCAAATGCATCCAATGACATTATGTCAGCTGAACTCCCGTTGTCAATCAATACCCTTTTTAACCTTTTATTGGCCACACTTACTGTGAGGACCAAGGCATCACAATGAGAATGATGGATACCCTGAGCATCTTGAGATGAAACAGAGATAACATCATGATCCGAAACATTGGTAGAAGAAGCTGTCAAGTTGACTTCATAGCGAGGAGGTCATATGTTGCTTGCCTAGCTAGGTGCCTTTGGGCTTGGGCACTCGGACCAGCCACTACTCCCCCAAAAATCGTGGCTACTTCTTCTAACGGTTCTTTTCCTTTGTCATTCTTGCTAGATGGTTCAGGGGGGTGATAAATGTATTCTTGTAGCTGGCCATCCTTGATAAGACCATCAATTTGTTTCCTCATTTCAAAGTAATCTGCAGTGTTATGACCATGAGCCTGGTGGAAATGACAAAACTTTCTCTTATCTCTTGCTCTTGGATTCGACCGTAAGGGGGCAGGTTCTTTTAGTAGTCCCTTATCTTTGATTTCTTTCAAGATATCTTGCTGTGGCATGTTAAGTAATGTGAAAGTATGGTGCTCCTCCTGGGGTCGACCATGATGCTCTTAGCGGGGTTGGGTGGATGACCCTTGCAACAAGAGATGATCATTTCTAAATGTATCTCGCACGGAGTGTCGGTCCGAGGTTGATCTCCGATTTCTATCGTGATGCTCTCTCCTGTGATTGCCATACAACCGTCCATCTGTACGTGAGGAATTAGGCATGACCAGAGTCTGCCCAAGGTAATTTACTTGATAAATTTCCTTTGCATCGGCATGGCTAGAGATCCTTACCAATGCTTCTTGGTACGTGCATGGGATGTTAACAGAGAATTCTCATGCTAGAGGGAGCTCCCCTTTGATTCCTTGGACCAAACCTTGTATAGCATAACCATCAGTAAATTGATCCACTCGAGCGACCTCCCGCTGGTACCTGTCCACAAATGCACGAAGTGATTCATTACGACCTTGCTTGATTGAAAGAAGGCTCTATGTTGATTGACTTCTTGTTTTCATATTGCTAAAGTGTGTGAGAAAACTACGAGCAAGCTCATCAAAGCTGGAGATGGATGAGGCTGGTAACCTTCTATACCATTGCTTAGCTCATCCTCCAAGGGTAAGAGAGAAAGTTCTACACATTATTCCCCCTGAGACCCCTTGTATTTCCATATGAGAAACAAAAGAGTCTAAATGCTCTCGAGGGTTAGTTGCCCCTTGGTAAAGCTCAAGTTGTGGCATCCGAAATCCGTACGGGTATCTTTCCCTAAGAATATCTTCAGCAAAGGGTGACTCCCATTGTGGACGACCATCCTCTTCTCCTCCTGAACGCTTAATCAACTTCTCCAGTTTATGAATTTTTTCATCCATTTCTCGCTTGAGTTTTGCATAATGATTATCTGATGTTTCCTCTTCTGAGACATCCATTGGAATAACATCTGTATGACACTTTTTGACTGAAAGTTGCCCCTTGGAGCATAAGGACCATGATAAGAATAGGTTGACTGATCAACATTACTTCCTTTTGGTCCTTGCTCAACACTTGTATGACACTTTTTGTTTAAAGAGTGACAAAGGTCTACTGCTATCAATCGTTGTTCAGATATGACGAGTGGAGGAGGGGGAATCTTTGGGCAACCATCCCCTCCCTGAACAATAGGATGGGAAAGACTTGGTTGAATGACCTGATGGGGACGTAATCCAGTGGTCTGCTGATGAACACTTAAATATGCATGTTTAATAAGAGTTTAGTTCATCGTATTGCATTAATAGTGTCATTAAATTCCTCAACTTAAGCATATTTGTAGCATTTGCATCTTTGGAATTAATTCCTCTTAATTTTGGTTTTGTTACAGGTTCGGTAAAATGGGTATAACTTTCTATTTATAGATCAGAATGGTGCAAATCTTAATGTTTTGGAAAGCTGATTCAATTTTCGACAAGATTGCATTTCACAAGCATCATCAAATTCGGGCTCTTAGTGGACAAAAATTGGGCTTGAAGTGAACCCATCTATAGTCTCAGCCCAGTCTGACCAGGCCTCAGTATTTGGACCGTATCTCTCAAAATACGTATCCAAATTGTGCAAATCAATATGTTCTAGAAAGCTGAGAGAAATATCTACAACTTTCATGAAGACATGTGATTAAAATTCACAACATTTCGATGTCAAAATTGATGGTCAAAGTCGGTGCCTAATGATCCCAATTGTCAAAGATATTTACAACTAATATTTGACAATTATGCCCTTGTAATTTGACAAGTTTGCCCCTGGATGTATCTATAAATAGAGGTGCCTTGTGACCCATTAGGGTATCTTGGCCTTGGCTGGAACATTTTGGCTTTGGCTAGGATCTTGTATTGTGTTTTGTGTGTTTATGTTATTAATGAATTTCCTTTTTCTTGCATTTTATTTTCTTTCTATTATAATGTTCTTCTAATTTCTCTTTTGCTAAGGTGAAAGGGTGAAACTCTTGATATGAGAATAAGGATTCTCTAACCCTTAATATGTGCTTAATAATCTGAATCTTATAATGTTTATTCAATATGATTTATATTTAATTTCTTAATCAATCTTGACACCACCCGTAAAGTGGAGGTCTTGATCCATTGTCGACAATCCTTGGCACATCAAATGCTTGGATCCTTTCTAGATGATGTATGGTTCTTCCTTACCGACACGAATCTAGTTAGGAACCTTGATTTTGTGTAGACATATGATGATTGGCACATTGGATGCTTGAACCCATTTACAAGAAGTGGTATAAATATTGGTAATGAAACAAATATAATTCATATAACTAAAATGGGCTAATTATCCTTATTCGAAATATCGAGGGTGGATCCTCTAACCTTAGCTTTCATTATTATTGTGTTAATTCCTCTTGTATTTTAATTATTTTATTATTTATGAACTTTTTATTTTATTTACTATGGTAGGTTCTACCACCTTATGAAATTGTTCTTTAATTTACTATGGTTGGTTATACCACCTATTTCCATGGATGGTTTACCTCCTCTTGCTTTTTGTTTTATATTTGAATGGTCGGTAATACCGCCTACCATCTTACATATTTATTGATATTATCTTGTCATTTCTTTGAATTATTCATATCATATTTGCTTATCTTATAATTTGTAACGCTAAAATCCCCTTCCTCGTGGATCGACCTCGGTCTCACCGGGATTATTACTTCGACACTCCTATACTTGGGAGACAATCCTTTTTCGGATGTGTCATCTGCGCAACCAGGTCAGCATGTCCACCAACATCCGTCGGGACATTAGGTACTACCATAACATTCGTTGGGTTATTTCCAACAGTATTTGCAGCCTGTTGAGTACTATGTCCAAAAGCTTGGTTGAACATAGTTACCATACGGTTCATTTGTTCATCAAAATTTCGCATGGTATGCTCCATGGTTGCCATTCGACTTGTCTTGCCTTTCCTCGGTCTCCTAGTTGAAAGTCGGGTTGCTTGGGGTTAGGGTCCATCCCAGAGGATATTACTAAACTCTCCCTGTATCAATTACCCTTCGAAGTCGGGGAGGTGCTTCTACCTCAATTTCTTCGTCAACCTCTAGGGAGGTTGAGTGTTGGGATGCGTGACTCATGATGTGTTTGATTATGTTTGCATGGGAGTAACAACTAAAAAGGCTTAGATTGTCGTTCCCACAGACGACGCCAACTGTTGATGCACGATTTCCAGATGGTCGGAAAGCGAGTTGGAGCTTGAATTGTACGTTGGGTCCAATCCTGAAAACAAAGAAAACAGTCAAAGGTGTCGACGGTGGTACCGGCGAAAACCCTCCGACGCCCAAGTCAGCTTCTGGCACACCGAAATTTTCGAGGAGAATTTCCTAGAGAGAGAAGCTCTCAAAAGCAAAGGAAATTTAGAGAGAGAAAGAGTTTAGAAAAGTGTGCATACCTTGAGTAAAAATTTGGAGGGTTTATATAGGCATTAGGAGGAGTCATTGTGGGACCCAGATAATAGGCCTAAATAACGGGCTTCAGTAATGGGTTTATTGTATTAGATTTAATTAAGGCCCAATTCTGTTATGGCCATAACATATATATATATATATATATATATATATATAAGAAACCTTTTTTATTAGATATGAAGTACAATCTTTTATTTAATTAAAATTTAAAATGAATATTTTGGTAATTAAACATGACAAAAATAGGAACATAAAGCTAGTTTGAGCCAAATCATAACTTTGGTAAGATCAAATTCAAATTTAATACAATCAGCTCTTGCTCTGTTCATGATTTCACTGCAGACAATATTATTTATCCAACATAAATGGGCCACAGACAACTAAAAAGATTAAATTACCTTGATTGTGCATTACATGCATATGTTTGGTATGAAATGGTTTTGAAGAAGGGCAACTTTATTACTTCCATTTATCAGGAAGTTGTGTTTAATGATGCAACAATAAAAATGTCTATCAAGTTATTAACATAATTGAACTGGGTTCTATGATTATCCTCATCTAATGGATGCGAACCTGTATGAATAACAATATGAAGTTTTCTTGGATGTCACCACTGTTGACATAACATAGGTGTTAAATTTGCCACCATACAATTTTTTTCACATATTTTTTTTCTCTTATGGTATCAAAGCCATTATGACCCAACGATCACATATTTGAATTCCCTCTGTGCCATTTAAAAATATGAATGAAAAAAATTTATTGTTTGGCCATTTGAAAGATTTGTTAATGCATATGAGGCTCGATCCGGTCCATGTTGCAAGTAAATGGGACCCTTGCACATGAGGAGGTGTATTAGATAATAAAGTATAAATATTAAGTCTACATCTATAAACTTAAGCTTTTAGAGAAGACAATAAGAAAATGATGTATATTCAAATTATTCATGCATGTGAAAAGATTAAACTTTTAGAAGTGACAAACTTAAAAATAGGATCTATTTTGACATTGAAATAACTGTAAGAAAATGATGTAAACTCATATTATTCATGCATGTCGTGCCATCTGGAATTGAAATGACGATAAGAAAGTGGTGTAAACCTTGATTAGTAGTGCATGTCATCGCATTTGAAATTGGAATGATGGTAAGAAAATGATGGGTATTTTAGCTAGAAGAGACTTGGTTAGGCAAAAAAAACAACTACATCTTGCTCTTTAATCAGAAAAAAAGTTAAGAGTGTTGTGGTCATTCAAAAGGAAATATTTGAAAGTGAAAAATTTTTAACTATACGCTA
The DNA here is from genome assembly GCA_013180625.2 of Boswellia sacra. Classification (NCBI taxonomy): domain Eukaryota; kingdom Viridiplantae; phylum Streptophyta; class Magnoliopsida; order Sapindales; family Burseraceae; genus Boswellia; species Boswellia sacra. The sequence goes on from SNVD02012780.1 coordinate 16,046, forward strand.
TCATATTTGTCACATGTTATAAGATCATAAAAACCATTTAGATATAAATGTATATATGTAAGTTGGTGATATATTTGAACTTAAAACAAGATATAAATTTATGACGTCTATCTCATGTATCGATATGATTGAAATTTAAATTATAAATGTAATAGCCCAGCCTATACTATTTAAACTAGCCTAGTCCATGCTTAATAACACAAGCCCATGCCTCTTTGTTGATCCAATCTAGCAATTTTTGCTTATAAACAAATGAAAAAGGAATAGAAAACAAAAAGAAAACAAAACAAAAGAGAGAAATGAAGGAGTACTGAGAGGGTTCTATAGAAAAGACAGGAGAAAAGAAAGAGGTCCTCAAATAAGGGCTAATTGAAGAAGAAAATGAAGTAATTTTGATTGTTGTAAAATTTGCACTATTCACAAAAGCGTTCAAATAGAGATCTTAATAAATTATAATAAAACAACGAATGAGAAAGACAAACAAAAAAATAAACAAGATAAGTGACACCAGATTTATAGTGATTTGGCCAATCAAGCCTACGTCCACTTGAGAGATCTTATCAGTAACTTTATTCCAATCAACAATAAAGAAGAATTGCAAGAATACGAACAAGTATTACAAGGATTTCAAACCTTATAGCCTTCACATGCATATACCCTAAGGTAATCATCAATCTATGGTACATGCTTCCAATGAAAGACTAGCCGAGAAGAGCTTCCACGTGAATTAAATCTCACTCATGGTTAACAATTCCAAACCATAGATTTCCAAGATCATGATCTCTCTCATGATTAAAACTTCCAAACTGTAGATTCCAGGATCACCCTAAACGTTATCGATCCTTGCAGTCTTCTAAGGTGTTAAAATGTTTACTTCTGTCTTCTTTTATGCCACGTTCGTAGTATTTCATAGTATTTTTTCACTTGTACGAACAAGGCTGTTTATAGGCCTTTAAGTTTCTTTCCTAGTCTAACAATAATTCCTAGACTAGTAGTATAATTAAAACTCTTCCTATTTTAGTTTTTTTGTCAAACTATGAGTATCCAAGATTATCCTATTAAAACAAATTACAATGAAACTTAACTTTTTAGTTTGACACAAATTCTAATCTACAAATAAATCCTATATTCCTAATATTCTAACAAGACAAAACCACAAATTAACATTTATAATTTCTGAGTTAGAGTGACTTTGTGATTTTATTCATGGAAATATCAAAGGAAGGAATGTTGGCAAGTGTAGGAAACTCATGAGAGAGAGAAGCTAGAGAGAGAAAGAAAATCAAAGATGAAATTGAAAGCCCCATTTAAGGTATTTTTATCCTTTCATAATGTGTGTTGATTACATTTTATAGAAATGTTGGTGTTGTTAATGGTGATAAAAATCTAGTGCTGCTGTGAATAGTATATATTTCAAAAATTTATGTAATTAATTGGCTTTGATTTTGATCTCAATATGTAAAAATAGTTATCTTAAGGTTTTACTAAAATTTGTTTCACTGAAAAATGTTAAGTATCCAATTTTATATAAATTTTCAAAATTTACTGTTCAATATAGAAATTTTTAGCCTTTTGTAGGAGGTTTATTTTGGGTAAATTATTTGAGGCATCTAGAGGTCTCATTAAGTTATAAAATTTTGCACATTTATTTTTCTTTATCTAGTTTGAATCTACAGATTTTTTTGATTTTAGAAATTAACCATGAAGTTTTATGTATTTTTGAATAGAGAGAGGTCAGTTTTGGGAATGGCTTGAGAGGATTGTTGTGTTTGAGAACTTAAATTAATTGAGGTACTTAATAAGTTTAGAATGATATTAAATTTTATATGGTGTTAGATATGTATGATTAGACAGTTTGTTAAAAATGTTAGACCATTTAGATGAATAGATTATTTATTGAAAATCAGAGAACCAATATTGCTCCGTTTAGGAAGTTTGAAAATGAAGTTAATTGACATTGATTAGAGTAAGATATGAAATTGGTTAAAGGAATTTTAGGCATTCAAGTTGATTATGAATTGACTGTAATATGATGAGTTCTTTTATCATGTTAGGACAAAAAAGAATTTAGTTCATTGTTGAAGGTGATGGCAAGCTAGGTAGAATGTTGACCTTGGAATCTACTACAAGCTAATTGAGTTTGTGCAAACAGATTAGTGAGTGGAAAAAATCATGTTTTATTTTATAAGTTATAAGTTTATTTTAAATGCCTATTTTTATATACGTTAGCAAATTTTAAACAGATTAGCAAATGTATTTTCTAGATAAACCAAGAAGCATGTTTAGTTATTTATCTAATGATGTTTATTTAGCATTTTTTTTAGTTACTATGATATTTTAGCAAAATATAGAAGAATTCAAAGTAGTTTCTTAATAGTATTCTAGAAGATAAATATAGAACTATTTGTTATTATTTTAAGTCATTAATATTCAAAGTTAGTTTTTAAAATATTTTTAGACAAAGATATAGCATTTAGAAAGGAAAACTCATAATCTATGTTTAAATTTATTTTGTACATTCAAAGGTTTTATAGTTGATTCAAGAGAGAGATTTTTACAACATTAGAGAAAATGCGTTAATCATTATTTTTGTAACCAATTTAGTATTTTGTTAAGAAGTTTTTTCAGTATTTGAAATGATTTTTAGACGTTTATAATTGATTTTAATGATTCAAGTACTTTCAATTTTAGGTTCCATAAAATTCTTTTTTTTTTTAAAAGAAAGTTGCATGAAAAACAAAGTTTTATCATATGTAGTAGTTAAAAAAAAATTAGTTTTAGCAAAGATAGGAAAATTTAGTTATTGTATCCTAAGCTAGTATCCAGACTCAGGCAGTGAGATTACATATTTATTAAGGCAATGATATAGATTGAGGTCTTTGGGACCTGTTTAGACATACATAAAGGCTTTGGGCTGTGTGATCTGGGTGCCTATCTTTTTAGGGTAGCTTTGTTCATACGTATGACTAGTTTAGTAGATGACTCTACCTACACGATGTTAGATCTCGCCAGGTATGACTGGTTTCAGATAGATCTGCCTATACGATCTTAGCCCTGCCAGGTATGATCAGTTTAACAGGCTTGCACGATGTTAGATCTTGTCAAGAATGATTAGCTAGACTCTAGGATACTTGTTCAGTATATCAAAGTACTTTAAATATGATTATATGAGTTACTTAAGAAAGAAGCATTTTTAGCGACATTGTATAAATTTTCATAAATCTTTAGATAGAATTTTGAGTTTTATGATGATAGTTCATTTTTACTCATGAGTAGTATTATTTATAGAAGTTATTTAAAACAGGATTGTAATGAAAATCATGCCTTAATATTTCAAACAGCATTTGAACAAGTGTTTTAGAATGATTATTATGAGCATTGTTTTATGTGATTGCAAAAATTTTCCTTCTTATTGTTTTTAAAAGTATAGAAATAAGCAAAAGTGTTTAAAGAATTCAATAACTTATATTCAAACTTTTATAAAGATTAAATGATATGTTATTCTATTATGCCACAATTATTAGAAGCTTTTATAAAGATTTATTTCAATAGGGCAAAGATTTTGTTTTATAATAGCATAATGTTTTCAAAATTTTGTTTATTAATATATCATATCCCCACTCACTGAGTTTTATTCTCACCATTTTTTTTAATAAAAAAAATCTTTCCCCTTCAGGTGAAAGTAAGGTGTGATTTAGTTAGCAAGTTCGAGGTCAAGCCGCATAATGGTGCAAATATGTTTTTAGTAATTTCATTAAGGTTATAATAGATATGTTTATAAAAGTTTTATTTGTTATTGTAATTGGAGTTTATTTTATATTTTCTTGAATTTATTTAAATTTTGCTTCGTGAGAAAGACGAGTGATAAATAATAGTTCTAGTTTGCAATTTTAGGAATGATTCACCGTAGAATTAAGGGTTGCTCATGTCAATAAAAGTTATGTTTAATGATATCAACTCATTAAATATCTTCATTCTTAAATTTGTAAAATGAATGGTTAAAACCTTAAGTGTAATTTTAAGTGAAAAAAGTTAAATTAAAATATTCCAACATGTACTTTGAGAATGAGGCTTTCATCTCACCAGAGCGGTTACAACCACGACACTGTGTCAAAGCCTCTTTCGAGACTTCAGGAAACACAAATGAGCCATGAGCACATTCAGAGAAATAGAGTTGCTACCTAATTATTCAATTGAGAATGAATGGAGCTAATCCGATCCCTCGCTTCGGAATCTAAACTACTCTTATCTCTTCTGAGATAGGCTCAGAAAGTTAGGTACGAGCCATTCGACTCGCCCGGATCAAAATCCAGCCTCCACTAGGGTATACCAAATAAGAATAACTCATGCTGTTATATAGTCCACTTATGTTGTTCATTTTATGCACACATTGTTCATTTTCTCTTCTTTAGGCATGTGAGGTGATATATAATCAACGACAGTTATATATTCATACAAAGAAAGAGGGAGGAGAAAAAGAGTTACATTTTCTTCAAACACGAGGGATAAGGGAATAGGATTACATCGCTTGTTCTTTAACAATAAAATAAAGTAATTCTACTTTACATACTTCAAAAATGTTCTATACATTCATAAAAGAAATCATGGATTCAAATATCAAGTATAAACAATCATTTCGAGACTCAATAGATAATGAATTTCTCACCACCATATGTGAGTCTATTCAATGTCTATCAAGCCTCTTTCCTAACATCATTCAAACATACATTCAACTATTCTTAGTGATGGTCCCTCAACACCAATATGAGTCTACTATCACTTAATGACATCACATAATTAAATATTGCACATTTATACATGCATTCATATCAATCAATCAATCAAAATTCTAATTAAGGCCATAATCTAGAATCTGGCACTTCGACCTAGATTTTATAATTCTATCATGGCATTCTAGCCTACTGCTATTCTAGCATTATTCATATCAATTCATAAGGAATCATGACATTTCTAGCCTAAACATGACATTTCTATCCTAATCCAATCAATTAAAATCAAACAAAACTATTCTAGCTCAATCCAAGCATTCAAGGGGCAATCAAGGTAATTTATACCTATTATATGCTATTTTCTAGCATACTCCAAATCGATCATAAGTTTTTCTAGTATGATTCTAATCATGTGCTCTTAAGTATGATTCTAGATATGTACTCCTAAGCATGATTCTAAGCATTTGTGAAGAAAATAAAATCATAGCACGATTCTAGATAAATAAAGGAAAGTAGACTTACCTCGACATGCATTTCCCCCTTGGAAAATAAATCATAGGTTAAATAATTCATAAAACCCCTAGACATGCTTCTACGTATTGAAATAAATCTTAAATATGCTTATTCTAAGCGTAAATAAACTTAATCATGCTTAATTCTAAGCCAGAAAAATAAATTAGAAAACAAGGGGGAGAAGAAAGAACCGCTTTTACGACGTACCCTTTTTGGGTTTAGAGCAATATAAGATGTTCAAAAACTTTTAAACTAGAAAAGACTTTTCGAATTTTCGAGCATGCCTTCAAGAGAGAGAAGAAAGGATTTCTAGATGTCAATGTGTCCTAAGAAGTGAGGAGAGGGGGTGCTTATATAGTGAAGGGTTGCAGTTGAAAATGGAAGCAGAAAACAAAAAATAAAGGATTTTTATTTAATTTACCAAAAATACAAGGACAACCATTGGCCGGCTATTGGCTGACAGCCGATCGATTGCTGACCACCAAACCTTCCTATTTTGCAACTTTTCGGTGCAGTTCCTTCTGACCTTCATATGTTCGATCGCACATAACCCTTCGAGTTCAACTTCAATTTGTAATCTGTAAAATTCTGTAAAAATTAGATATCTGTAACTTCACAAGGGTATATGACTTATCATCAGATTTCTTTTCGATTAATTTCTATGATTTTTGAAGTCATGTGTTAGTTTTCAAAATCCTCGGTTGATTCCTTCTCACCTTTCTTCTTTTAGCTTCCAAGGGTATTTCAATCATTTCCATTGTTCAATATGTTCATCTTATTTTATCATCGAGCCTCAAAAATCAAGTGTCTATGCACTTTCATATTAAAATTTCTACACAGACAAGAATTTTAGCGTTGAGGATGAATTCAAAAGGCTGATATTTGAGCAATTTAAAAAAAAAAGAAAGAGAAAAACTATCTTTTCTTGTGAACTGCAACTCAATCCATCTTTTCCTAATATTTATGGGTTGTGCTATAGTACAGTTGTTATATCGATACAATAATTGTGTTAAATATATAAAAACCATTAATAAGTTTATAGAAATCGTAAATAAGAAAATAAAAATTATATTTAATTATTTACAATTTTACAATTTCTATTTATTTATTTATGATTTTTATGTGTTATTTATGATTTGTACACGTTGGTTACAATTGTTGTATCAGGATATAAACTGTCTCATATCTTTTCCCAATATTTATGTTGATAATTGTGGCGTCCAAACGTGCATAATACAGAATAATAAATTAATTAATACGGGACATGCAGGTAATAAATTTGATTGAGAAACACGAAAGACGTCAGCATCAATGACTTTGCGATTATCACTTGTGGCTTGTAATATCTGGGACCAGACATTAGTGGCTTAAAAGCCATCTACGACATTCATCAGAGGTTACAGTGAGTAGGAGTACATCCGGAAGTTTAGGATAAATTAATTAGCGGAGTTAAAATTGAATTTCTGGGCCAGTCATGAAGGAATTTATTACACAACAAGGGATATTAGTCTAAATAGGTTCGAATTTTATGCTTATCTTAACTTTATTTGAACTTTTAATGAGATAAACACGTGAATTTTTATTTCAATATATGATTTATACTTGTTTTCATCCCCCTCCTCTATTAATTTAGTTTTGTAAACCACCAATTTAAAATACCCCAATTTATTAGTCAAAATAGTTTAATACGATACTCAATTCGAAACTAACAACTACCCTCCAAACCATGTTAGTCTTTGTTAACCAATGATCAGTTTTTAACAATTGAAGCACAAATTTTATTTTTATTTTTTATTAAAAACATATAAATCAAATTTAATGATTTTAAAAAATAAAATTAAGAAAAAAGCAATAACATCTAACAAATTAAGCAATGAACCAAAAAAATTTCGATCAGTGAACAAAAGATAACTCACGATTTGATCAAATCCAATCGAAACTCAACTGGAACCTAGTAAAGTATCATAGTTCAAAACTGCCTTCTTGCATTTTAATTACAACACATCCAACTAGGGATGGCAAAACCCGGGGCTGGGGCCCCGGCATTCAATTTATGAATCCGACCCCGGGAAATTTCCCGGAATTTTTTTTCAAGGCCGGGGCGGGGGCACTCCTGGCAGGGCTGGGTTTTCCAACAACCTGAGATTAAAACTCGGGTTGTACAATTTTTTAAAAATTCTGAAACTTTCTAATTTACTATATATTTCTTGGTAGTCATAACTTTATGCAAAGAGGGCTTTGGCCCACTCGTAGTGCGCTGTTTGGATATGGAGTAGGACGTGGGTTCGAGCTTGGCTGGAGCAATTATTCATTTAATTTTTCAAACTATGGCATGGGTTTGGGCTTAATATAATGTGTATTTTGAGACTTAAAAGTTTATGCAAAAAAGAGTTGTGCCCTAATGGTAGTGTGTGTTATGTTTAGGCTTGGGCATTTGCCCCGGTCCCACTACTGACCCGGTCGGACCCGGTCCAACGGGACCCGCCCCGGATCACTGTAAGGGGCGGGTACGGGGCTGCATAGGGTCTGCCCCGTCCGGGGCCGGGTCTTGCCTCTAGACCCGTTGGACCCGCCCCGCCCCGCACAGTAAGGGTATAAATGAAAAAATTCAAAACATAAGGACTTAGAGATAATTTCAGGGTGTTATTTTGTTAAATTTTAATATATAGGAACTTTCAAAATATATTTTTTTTTTTTTGGATTTTTGGCCGTGACGTAAGCATGTTGATGATATTGTATGAAATTATGGATGGACTTAAAAGAAATATTGTAGGTGATGAGATTGAAAAATATAAATATTATGGGGTGTAAATGAAATTTTGCAGGGCGGGGCGGGGCGGGTATGGATCTGACTCTTTTTTTTCTGCCCCGCCCCGCCCCGCCCCGCCCCGCAACGGGGCAACGGGGCGGGGCGGGGCAAAAAAAAAAGAGACGGGGCGGGGCTGGATACTTGCCGCCCCGTACCCGCCCCGCCCCGGTACCAAGCCTAGTTATGTTGTTTAAATATGCTAAAGGGTACGGGATCAAGCTATGGCTGGAGCGAATTCTTCATTTATTTTTTCAAATTATAGCATTGGCTGGGCTTTGGGTTGGCTGGTTCAAAAAATTAGAAAATGGGCTTAGTTTTAAGGGGCTATAAATAAGTATTACAACTTAAGGGATATGAATTTTATTTGACATAATTTCAAATTTTCAATTACATCTCGCGGATTTAATTCTGGGTCCCCGGCCCCGGCCAGGACAGAAAATTTGTCCCCAGCCCAGGCCAAATTCTCCTGTTTTTTGGGTTATTACCCAGCCCGGACGTCCGGATTTTTCGGATCCCCAATCATGACCGGGTCAAATTGCCATCCCTACATCCAACTATGAATAAAACAAAATCAATTTTCTTTATATTCATGTAAATCATTTAGTCTTTTTGTTATCATCTAATTAACTTCATAGCAGTAATTTAGCATCATTTTTACTTCTTATTTATTGTTATTATTTTTTATGGGGGTGGAGGAAGGGAGCGGCAGCAGTTTGGGGTCCTTGTTAGGTTTGAAATTCTATGTCTTTCATAGCATGTGGTTTTTTATTCTATTTTGGATTTTTTTTTTCACGTGAACGCTTGTATCTTGGTGATTGTGTTTTTTTTATTAATATTTATATTGATAATTCTGGCATCCAAAGATGCATAGTACAGATTACTAAATTAATTCATGCGGAATATGCAGGTAATAAATTTGATTAAGAAATGTGAAAGATGTCAGCTTCGATGACTTTGCCGTTATCACTCGTGGCTTGTATCTGGGACCAGACATTAATGGCTTAAAATTCATCCATGACATGCACGAGAGGTTATAGTGATTAGAAGTGCATCCGAACGTTTAAGATAAATTAGTTGGTGGAATTAATGTGAAAGATGCAGGTAATAAATTTGATTGAGAAATGTGAAAGATGTTAGCTTCGATGATTTTGCCGTTATCACTCGTGGCTTGTATCTAGGGCCAGACATTAATGGCTTAAAATTCATCCATGACATTCACGAGAGGTTATAGTGATTAGAAGTGCATCCGAACGTTTAAGATAAATTACTTGGTGGAATTAAAATTGAATGTCTATAGAGAAGAATCTTATAGTGGATTTGAAAATATTATCCAAGGTTGATGAACAGGTTCGAATTCTTGACTTAGGTGGTGTTTGTTTTCCTCCACTTATCACTTAAAACTTAAAGTGTTTAGATTTAAATCTTATAATTTTTGTTTGTTTTTCCATTTAGCACTCTTTTTAAGTGATCAATCACTTAATTGAAAAAATGAAAATTTATCACTTTTTCTAATCACTATTGTCTAAATGAGGTGTTAAAAATTTCATGCCATAAATATCCCTACATATTAAAATAATATAAATTTTATTAAATTTTCTAATCATTATTGTCTAAATGAGGTGTTAAAAATTTTATTTCATAAATATCCCTACATATTAAAATAATATAAATTTTATCAAATTTTTATTTATGAATATTATTTTAATTTATTAAAAGGTACAATTTTGGTATATTTGTGATTATTTTAGTATTTATTATCAAATTGTTATATTATTTATTACTATATTTATAATTACCATATTAAAATATAATAAATATTTTTTATAATTGGTAAACTTTCATTTATTTTTATTAATACTTCAAATTAATTAGCCAATAATATGTTGAATAATGACTATTGAAAAATTTGATATCATTATAAATAACAAGTTTTAAAATAGATAATATATTTGATAGAATTTTATTACATATTATAGGGACAGTTTTATTGAAATTTTCAAAGTTATTTATTAGATTGCTAAGGACGTTTTATTTTATTCAATAGTGTAAATTTAAAGTAAAAAATTAATATTTAATATTGTCAGTTAAAAGATCATATTAGTTTTTTTTCTTTTTAAGTTTATCAAATGAAAAACACTTTAATTAATAGAATTATTCTTCTATGATTCAAAATATGGTCCTCAAAATATAATAGATAAAATACTACTCTTACAATTTTTTTATAGAAACTGATATGGCTTAAACTTGATCTAATTGGAGGAATGAATTTTAAAAATTAATAAGATTAATGATATAGTAGTTATACAATAATATCATATGGTTTATATAATATAATATTAACTATTTAAATGAAAAAAATTATTTAATTTTAGTTAATAATTATTTTTTAAAGGTTGTAAGAAATATAATATTAAATATTTAAATGAAAAAGAATTTTGATTTAATTTTATTAACTATTTAATTTTTAATTGATTGTATATATATAAATATAAACATTTTACATTTTAACAAAGGTAAAAAAGTCATATTAAAGGTAAAATATTCTCTTACCACTTTTTTTAAGTGGTATATAAAAAAGTAAACAAACATCTTATTAAGTGATATAAATTAAGTTCTAAAAAGTGTTTAGGTCTAAAAAGTGTTAAGTGATTAAAACAAACACCGCCTTACTCAACAAATATTTATGAGTAATGCGGCAATAAAAAGAGTAATACCATATTAGTTTGTAAGAGAAATATCTCAAATAATCTTAAACTAAGACCTAATATTATCTATAATCCTCACAAATTTTGTTAAATTAGTCTCCCCATACATTAAAAAAGTATATTAAAACGATTATAACCTTTGACCATATTATTTTCCATTATTTATGTTGTTGTAATAACTAACTTGACACTTGAATTGAAGAGTTATAAAATTTTCACTAGTATACCGATACTGAAAGACAATAAATATAAAAATTTTAAATAAAATAAATTATAAAACACTCAAAACAGATACACAATAAAAGTGAAATTAAAAATAGAGAAGATAAGTTTAAAAATGATCAATTAAAATAATGAATATAAAATAAACAAATTAAAAGATAGTATTTTAATGATGAAAAATGAAATAAAATAAACTAACTGAAATAAAACTAAAAAAATTATAATGAAAATATAATTTAGAATTAAAAAAATTAAACAACACTTGCACATGTGTTTTTTAAAATTTAAGCCACCTCACAATATTTTTATGTTCATTAATCTTCACGATAACTCTGATCTTAATAAATTTGCTGCAAATCATATTTGAAGATCCTCTTAATACTTTCAACGAAGAAATAATTTTATTTTCATGTAACGCCTTTACATAGAAGAATTGTGCACAAACTAAGAAATACCCAATCTTTAAAAACTCAAATTCTCATACGAAGAGAATCTTTATCATTAAAAAAAAAAAATTTTTCAATTGTTTTTCTATTTAGCTCCTGATTTCTAGCTCATCAACCCTTTCTTCTAAACTCACCCAATTAAAAAATTTAAGCCCTATTTTTTTTCTCTTTAACCCAGTTGACTTGAATTATCCTTATATTATATAAATAATTTTTTATTACACCAAAATTATACTTGCTCAGCTTCTCAAAATTTTGGTTATATTTGCACATCTTTTGCAAACTTTAGAGATATGCAGCAAATCCTCCTACCTTCAACCTTCAAAGATAAGATGGCTTTTAAGCATGTTGCCAGATAATTACTTTTGTTTCTTTGATAATCACTTTTTATTTGTGTTTTCTTCTAATAAATCTCATAAATTATACCTAACTTTAAAATAAAAGATTGATCTCAATTTTGTCAATCAACTTGCTTGTTTATTGCTTTGGATGCAGTTTCATTTTCTCTCTTCTTCTTTGATTTAATATTCTAACAAAAATTATTCACTATAAAAGCTAAATAAACAAGATAATTAATATTATTAAAACAATGTCAAATAACAACAACAATTTCTTAAGCAAATAGAATGAGTATGAAAAAAAGAATTAAATCTTGTTTATCATAGCTGTATTTCCATAACACAAGTTCTTTCTCCATGAAATTTAGAAAAATAATATGTGTTATCAATTCATAATTGGTGTCCATAGATTTTAAAATAATACCCATATAAATTAGGATTTTTAAGTGTTTAAAAGAATTATGATTTTTTTAATCCTCTTTAGTAATTTATTTCGGGGTAAATTTATCAAAAAGTTTAAAAATAAAAATAGGAGCTAAATAAAGCTATAGTTTTGTCGAATTTACTAATTGTCACATCAATGCATTTTGAAAACATAAAAGAAGAGAGAATTGAGAAAGAACTATATTCTTTTGTATCTCCAAATCAAGAGTACAAGAGAGGTATATATACATGTGAGAGATAATCAAAATAGGAAGATACAATCAAGGAATAATTACAAAGTTGATTACAATCAATCAATCAATGTGTTATAATCAAGGAATGTGATTTCCTTAATCAATGTGCCATAATCAAGGGATGTGATTTCCTCAATTATAGTTACGTTAACATCTCCCCTCAAACTCAAGATGTTGTCCTGAAAGCCAAATTGAGTTTGGAAATTAAGATATTAAATCATCCAGAAGATAAAGGCTTAGTGAATATATCAGCTGGCTGATCCTGAGTGTTGATTACACAAAGTTGCAAGTGTTTCTTCTATAGATGATGACAAACAAAATGACAATCTATCTCAATATGTTTGGTACGCTCATGAAAAACATCATTGTGAGCAATTTGAATAGCACTTTGATTGTCACAATGAAGTTTGGTTGGAGATTGCAATGTCACTCCCAAGTCTGCAAGTAACCAACGTAACCACAATAGTTCAGAAGTAGTATCAGCTAGTGCACAATATTCTGTTTCAGTGCTGGAACAAGAAACAATTATTTTTTTCTTACTTCTCTAAGAAATCAAAGAGTCACCCAAGAAGAAACAACAGCTTGTGGTAGAACGCTTATCAATAGGGTACCCCGCCTAATCAACATCTGAATGAAATTCTGATAATGAATGTGCTAAGTAATAAAGGCCATGAAATAGTGTGCCTTTGATATATCGTAAGATGCAAAGAATGACAGCATAATGGGATTAAGGTGAAGCCATAAATGGGCTTACTATATGAACTGCATATGATATGTCCAGACGAGTAACAGTGAGGTAGACTAGACTCCTAACTAGTTGTTGATACAGATTGGCATCTATAAAGGCTTTCCATGAGTGTCACAAAGCTTTATATTGGGCTCAATAGGAGTATCCACAATCTTATTGTCTGTAAGTTCAGCTTGAGTAAGAAGCTTAGAAGCATACTTGGCTTGACTAAGATAATAGCCATCATAGGTAGAAGATATTTTGAGGCCAAGAAAATAGCTTAGAGCACCAAGATCTTTCATCTCAAATTGCTTCGTGAGAAAGACTTTAAGCTCCCGAATACCAAAAAGGTCATCCCTTGTGATGATCATATCATCAACATATAACAAAAGAACTGTGGTGCCATGATTTGTTTTACGAAGAAACAAGGCATAATCATGAGACCTAGATTGAAAACCTGTAGTTGTCATAGCTGAGCTAAACTTGGAGAACCATGCCTGAGGAGCCTGGTTAAGCCTATAAAGTGCTTTGCGAAGTTTACACACATTTCTTAATGGATGATCATATCCAGGAAGAGGTTGGATATATACTTCTTTACCAAGATCACCATTAAGAAATGCATTTTTTACGTCCATCTGAAAGAGTGGCCATTGTCGTATGGGAGATAAGGCAACAAGAATGCGAATAGTAGCTAGACGTGTTACGGGGGCAAATGTCTCCTCATAATCAATGCCATATTCTTGCGTGAAACCTTTGGCAATAAGACCAGCCTTACACTGTGCAACAGTACTATTAGAATAAGTCTTGATCTTATAGATCATTTACAACCAACTACAGATTTTCTAGGCAGCAAGTCAACTAGGTCCCATGTATGTGTTTTAGTAGGGGCTTGAAGTTCTTCATTCATAGCTTCCTGCCAAGAAGGATGAGTAAAAGCCTCACGAAAAGAGCAAGCTTCATGCAAAGTAGGTAGGGCATAATAACAATGAAAATCTTTTAAATGAGAAGGAAGTTCATGAACTTTGAGTCGATCGACAAGGTTGCTCATAAGGAGCACTTGTGGGAAGGAGTGTTGGATCGACAGACTTCTCAGGTTCATCTAAGAGAGCTGAAGTTGGAGCATCAAGATCATTCTTAAGAAGGAAAAGATCTAGAGAAGGATTGGCGAACAAGGGAGGAGGAGTGTTAATCGAAGACATATAAAAAGGTGACAAACTTAAGAACAATTTATGTTCCCAAAACACAACATGTCGAGAGATACGAAGCCACTTGGAAATAGCATCATAACATCTGTATCCTTTATGTTCAATTCCATGCCCTAAGAAATAACAAAATCGAGAACGAGGTTGGAGCTTATTATGTTCATGAGGTTGCAAAAGAATGAAACAAGCAGATCCAAAAACTCGAGGATGACTATATATTGGAGGGGTTCTATAAAGACGGTCATATGGAGATTGATTTGTAAGGACTAAAGATGGAATACGATTCATCATGTAAGCTACAGTTAAGGCAACTTCTCCCCAAAGAGACTCAGGAATATTTGTGGGAACAAGCATAGCCCGAATAGAGTTGAGAATTTCTCTGTGTTTACATTTAGCTCAACCATTTTATTGTGAGGTTCCTGGATAAGAATATTCTAAAATAGGCCCATTTTGTTGAAGATAGGTATGAAAGTTTCCATATTTTTATTCTAAGTCATTGTCAGATCAAAGAATCTTAATGGATTCGGAGAATTGCAATTGAATTATATTGGAAAACTTTTTGTAAATGTCAAATAGTTTAGAAAACAAGAATATCCAAGTGAAATGTGAAAAGTCATCAACAAAAATTACGAAATATCGTGAACCTCCTATAGTAAAAATGGGTGATGGCCCCAAACATCAGAATGAACAATATCAAGTAGTGCTGAAGCAATAGAAATACTTTTATTGAAAGGAAGAGCAGTTTATTTCCCTAATTGACAAGATACACAATAAAAAAGCTTAGAAGAAACTGAACCTAGTAACCCACTAGCGATCAAAGGCTTAGGACGAGATAGGGATGCATATCCTAAATGAGAATGCCATAGATTTAATGGAGTATCTGTGACAATTGGTTGTATTGATACAATAGCTTGAGAGGGAACTTAAAGATAAGAGAGAGTGAACAAATGACCAACTTTACGGCCTGTCCCAATGATTTGATGAGTCTGCAAATCCAACACAACACAACCAGTAGAAAGAAATGAATATCGTATCTTAGATCACACAATTGATCAACGAATAACAAGTTCAAAGAAAGTTTTGGAACAAGATAAGAATTTGGAACATGAAGATTGGATTTGGAATTGGAATCAACATGACTTACATGGAGCTTTGAATAATTAGCAGTGAGAATTGTAGGAATATTAACAGCAGGATATTTAGTGAAAAAATTTAAAGGATCAGATGTCATATGATTTGAGCAAGCAGAATCAATGAACCAAGTGGTGTTAACTGAGGTGCTAGAAATAGTGGAAGCAAAATGGAGTGTAGCTCGAGACAAAACTTGATTGGCAATAGCCTCAATATCTGCAGTGGAAATAGATGAGTTTGTAGAAGAAGACTCTGTTGAAGCAGAAGTAGCCACGACAACTATTGTGGTAGACTTCTTTTTAGCCAGTTTAAAGCATTTTTCAATTATATAGCTAGTCTTTTTATAGCACCTAAAACAAGTCCTTGAAATGTTTTGTTTGACTTGAAGAGTTAGCTAATGCAGTTGTAGTAGCAAGAACTGTATTGGATAGAGTGTTGATAGATTGTTGAGCTCACAATGTAGTTTTTTGTGTCTCTTTAGATAAAATGTCTGTATGAGCACTATCTAAGGTGGGAAGAAGCTTACGATGAAGCAAGGAAGCTCGACCAGTCTCAAAATTATCATTCAAAGACATGAGAAATTGAATCAATCGCAACTTATCATGACATGTATCAAATAAAGCCGCATCTTTGTCATGAAGCCATCGAGGTTCAGACAAGGCAAGTTAATCCCAAAGAAAACTCATTTGAGAATAAATTTCATGGTGCTTCATGTTATGTAAGGTAGTAAGAAGTTGGAATTGTTATGCCAGATCACTAGACGCATAACGAGTAGATAAGAAATCCTAATCCTCTTTTGCAATCTCAAAACGCCCAAATGGCATGTTGATGGAAGGCATTGAGGTGTTTGAAACCCATGTAATAATTTTATGGTTATTACTATCCCAATCATCAAGACGAGCCTCAAATGTTGAGGATGTCGCAAAATTCAAATCCCTTTTGGCAATAGCTTTCTCAATGTCACCCATGACATAACGCTAAAGTTTTCTACCTTTTTAAAAACTTCGCATTGCTTTAGCCCAATAAGTGTAGTTTGATGACCCTTTGAGAAGGATTGTAATAGGTCTTAGCAACATTGGCATGAGTTTGAGCCAGTGAAAAAATGAATAAAGCACAAAAAAAACTTTGGAAAAAAATTGAAGTCAGCGTTGGTCAAAGTCAATCCAGTCAACATCTGGTCAACATTGATCAATAGTACTTTACGGCAAAGTCAACGTTGGTCAACTATCAAAGTCAACTATTGAGTGGATGATGATTGTGCTTGCTAACTGGACTTGTTGACAAGGCTAGCTAAAGTTGTTGGGCTTGAATTTGTTGAGTGATTGACAGGGATTGATGATGTTGTTAGGCTTATTTATTTAGTCTTGTTTTGAATGGACGTTGCTGGGCTTGTTTTGGACGAGCTGGACTTGGCTACTTTATGTAAAGATGGCTTTGTTTCTTCTTGTTTTGAATGGACGTTGCTGGGGTTTTGGACGAGCTGGACTTGGCTACTTTATGTAAAGATGGCTTTGTTTCTTCTTGTTTTGAATGGACTATGCTGGGCTTGTTTTGGACGGGTTGGACTTGGCTAGCTAATGGAAAGATGGCTTGTTAAAAGATTGAACTACACAGCATTTACTCGAAACAATTTGTAAAATAAAAAGAAGCCAACGAAGGGACAAAATGCAATTGGAAAAGGATGGAAAAACACTAACACCACCAGATAAATTATCTGTGGCAATTCGTGTTCGCGGGTCGTGTTCGTATCGTGTCGAGCTGTGACACGATAAGAATTGACCCAACACGAACACGACCCGTTTATTATTCGTGTCACTGTAACACGACACGAACACGACACGATTATTAAACGGGTAACACGACACGACACGCTAACACGAATAATAAACGGGTCGTAGTCGTGTTAGACACGAACACGACCCGTTTAACACGATTAAGACACGTTTACATTATTGACACGATTATAACCCGTTAACACGATTATGACCCGTTAACACGATTATGACACGGTACAAAATTAGATTTCTAATTTTTGTTAAATGACAAAAATATCCTAAATTTTAAAATTTATTAGGTTTTTTAAATTCTGTTTTTATTTTAAAATTTGGATACATACAGGGACTAAAATGTCTAAAAAGTTTAGTATTTTTAAATTTAATATGTAATCGTGTCAATATTCGTGTTAATCGTGTTATCGTGTCAATCGTGTATAATATGTATTCGTGTTACTCGTGTCATAATCGTGTTCGTGTCAATATTCGTGTTAATCGTGTTATCGTGTCAATCGTGTATAATATGTATTCGTGTTATTCGTGTTGCTCGTGTCATAATCGTGTTCGTGTCATAATCGTGTCGTGTCATAATCGTGTTCGCGTGTTGAAGACTCTCAACCCGAACACGACACGATTATTAAACGGGTTGAAATCTTCGACACGAACACGACACGAACACGAATATGCCAAAACCCAAACCCGTTTAAACCCGTATCGTGTCAAGTCGTGTTCGCGTGTCGTGTCGAAAATTGCCACCCCTACAGATAATAAACCCAAATGGAAAATTGAAAGACTATAGGAAAAAACACCCAAGTGGAAAAAAAAAAAACTTCAAAGAGAGTACTTTAGTAGCTCTGACACCATGAAAACATAAAATAAGAGAGAATTGAGAAAGAACTATACTCTTTTGTACATCCAAATCAAGAGTACAAGAGGAGTATATACATGTGAGAGATAATCAAAATAGGGAGATACAATCAAGGAATAATTACAAAGATGATTACAATTAATCAATCAATGTGCTATAATTAAGGGATGTGATTTTCTTAATCAATGAGCTACAATCCAGGAATGTCATTTCCTCAATTATAATTACATTAATACATTGAATGATAAGTACTAGGTGTTAGAGTTCTATGCAGATAATTTTAGAGGTTTATGCAGATGTTGTGTAGATAATGTGTCATATTCTTTAGGAATAAGTTATTCACTTTGATTTGGTCACATGGGTGAGTGATCTTAGGCATTAGTTGTCCTATTATTTTTCTACAAGTTAGTAGTGATTTAGTGGTAGATCGTGGTTCTATATTCATGAATTCACATGATCATTTAGTTGATGTAACGCCTATATAATGGCTATTTCAGTTTGAATAAAATTGATCCAGAAATTCACTTCTGTTAAGTGTCTAGTAGCAAACTTCTATTAGGGGGCGTTTGGTATAGGGGTTAGGAATCTTGGGAATCGGATTCATATTCCTGGGAAAGTAAAATATAAGAAACTGATTTCTGGGAAAGTAACATTACTTTGTTTGGTTACCCATAGGAATCTTATCATTGATTCCTGTGGGAATCAGATTACTTTATTTGGTTGTACATAGGAATATTAATTTTATTCATTATATAAGTAAACTTTATAATTAAAATTTTTTTAATATTTCTAAAATACTTATATTTTTTTCTTATTCTATTATAATTGTCAAAAGAATATGAGGATAATAATTTTGAAGATTTTAAAATTTAATATGAATTACTATATAAATAATTTTGAAGATTTTTTATTTTATTATAAATTTACTATAAATTACTATAAATAATTTTTAAATTTATCATAAATTTATTAACATTCTCTAAAATGCTAAATTATGAGGGTCAAATGAAATTGTTTAAAAAAAATTCAAAAATTCACGTTTATTATAAATAAAAAAATTCATTCTTGCTCACGTTTATTGTTATACTTTCTTGACTTTTTTATCCCAAGCCCGTTACTATCTCCTTTTTTATTTTTTTCCCCTCTTCTTCTTCCTTAGCTTTTTTTTTCCCTAATTTTTCTTCTACTCCTCATTTTTCTTCTTGCTTCTCACTGCCATCACCATGCCTCAGTTCGCGGGCCACCTTCTTTTTGTCTTTAATCTGTCATCACCAGATTTAGTATTTCTTAAATCTGGGGCCATCTTTATGTAGATTGTTAGGAGCCTTAAAAGTTAAATCCCTAACCTCCTCCAAATTACAATGGCTGGTGATGGCAGAGAGCTTTGTTGTTGTGTGAATGGTAGCAGCTGCGTGCGAGTGGATGGCATCAGCGACGTTTTTTTGGTTATTTTTTGACTGGGTTATGGACTGTGGTGGTGGTGACCGTGAAGGTGTGAAAGTGCTCATGGCTATGGATTGTGGTGGTGGTGTTGTTGGTGGTGTGTGCAGCTGCAATGAATGGTGCACTGTGGTGGTTTTGTGACTTGATTGATTGTGGTTTTGTTGATTGTGGTGGTGATTGTACTGAGATCGTGTATAATGGTGCAATTATAGACGATGAGATGGGTTCGTTGGTATGGGTTTAGGATGTCGGATAATGTGAAACTCAAAAGGATGAAAGGTTTCACATTACCTCTGTTGGCTGGAATTTAAATTCTATGGGAAAGACAGATTCTCGGGTTTAAAGACATGTTAACTAAACCAAATAAGGAGTTGGTTTCACTTTTCCATTCCCACGCGGACAACCCCTTGTACCAAATACCCTCTTAAGTTATTCATAATATATGATATTAGAATTATCTGGGTTTATCTTATACCAAATGCTCTCTTAAGTTATTCATAATATATGATATTAGAATTATCTGGGTTTATGTTAGAATGTGTAACACTAATATCAGAGTTACGATTAGTCAACAAAAGCTACGTGAGGGAGCACAAGAGAGAAAAAGTGAGTTTAAGAGCCACTGTAGAAATAATCCTGACTTCAGATAATAATATACGACCCACAATTTCTCGCTTTAATGATCACACTACAAAAAAATTTTAATTATTTGACACATCAATTTTTATTAATTGACTTTTTTTTCTTAAAACAGTCACACATGATATAGCTAAAAAAAGCCAACCCCTGTTTTTAATATATTTGACACAAAAAAACATTTAACTTATTTATACCTTTGCCACTCTTTATAAATAAGTTGGTTGACCCACTTTTAACATTCATTTCCCCTCTCTTGCTTTTATTTTGGTTTCAATCTTCTAATTTTGCCCTAGAAACTGTTTCCCTTTCTTTCAGTCTTACTTCACAGATTGATTCACTCAGCTATTCCCTCACTTCATTGATCAAGTCTCTCGATTTTTGCCTTGCTTCCTTCCTTAGTCAATTGCTTCATTGCTCCCACCGTCAACAAGGGTACTGGTCATAAACAAGGTGCCCACTCTCTTCCTTTTAACCTCTCTTCATCTAATTTCTTTTATAATTATTTTTGCTTGTGTGTGTTTGGATCTGATTATCTCGTAATGTAGTGGAAAGTAAATTACCATATCAATCAAAGATTTACTTCCCTTTTTGCATATTTCACATGTTTTTTCAAATTTTCCTTTTTATTATATAATTTTTTTTTTTATTTTATGACAAAACCCCCTTGATTGATAGTGGTCTGTTTGCCTTCCTCCCTTTTATTCTACACCAACCATAACTTAAAAGGCAAACCAAAATTAGCTTTATGTTTACGGGGAGGATTTGTGGTGGGTGAGGGGGTTGGTGAGCCGACATTGGAGGTGGGGCCACGGCTGAGTGGGTTGAGTAGGTCCACCACTAAGGTTAGGTTTTTGTATAGTTTTTCAACGAGATGATTAGGATCTAGGAGGAAGTTCTTGATGTTATGACATGTATGTGCATTCGTGACTGCCATGAGCATGTGCATATTTTTTGTTTGTTTTGTCTTTTATTTCTACGTTTTTTATATATTTTCAAACTCATCAAATCAACTTTCAAATTGATTTGATTTGATTTCATTGAATTATTTGACGATCAAGAGGTGAAAATAACTGAAAAAAATCTTACAAGGTATTTGATTTTCTAATATATCTATTTATCAAGTAGTAGACCAGATCTACTTGATGCTGCACTATTTTTCTGCTATTTGATTAAATTTTTATTTTGTCATAAATTTAATAATAAATTTTTAGTTTGATTCAAGAAGGTTTGACAGGAGAATTATATAGGAGAAAGCAAGATCTGTTCAATTAATATAAAGGATTGTCACAAGGCATTTCTAAGTAAGCATTTGTTTTATGTTAGAAGACTACCTCGACTTTGACCTCTGGATTGTTTTATGACTTGACTATTTCTACTGAATATTTAAGAGATACCTTTTTTTTGTGACAATATTTGTAATTGTCATATAGGAACTCTGCATATTGTTGGATGATTACTGGGATTGCATTAAGCTTAGGGTGCCTTTATAGTTTTCAACAGGTTTGCTTTATCCACCAGAGACATTTGTGTATTCATTTTTAAATTGTATGATTCTTGCTCTCTTGCTCAATCAGTATATCATGACTCATGAAATTCTTTTTTGGATATGTACAATGAAGAAGAATGTATGGATTTTTCTGAATGTACTAAACAATTTTGTTAATTTCATTGGTTAGCATTTGGTTGCAAATAAAAATTTTTCACTTAGAAGCTCTGTTATTGTCTTTCTCATGAAAGCTATCCATTCTTAAAATTTTTAATTGAACTCATGCATGTCAGGTTTCTGGAACAAAGTCTTGCTCTTTGGAATAAATGGAGAGGGACATTCATGGGGTTCCAAAAGCCTTGTTTGACTAAAGCAAATAGGGAGGCAAACTTTTCAACTAAGTGAATAACTGATTCTAGTCTGAAAGATGGAAAACATCAACTCTCTATGATAGGAACTACACTAGCCATAATATTAAAAAGAGAGCCATAATATTAAAAAGAGATTAGCTTATGATGGAAAAATATTATTTGCCACTTGCATATGATAAGATGTTTTGGTTACAGACTGTTAAAAATTATTGTTATGGAAAAGCATTTTTAACAACACTTGAGGAAGTTGGATGTACACATATCACCATCTAGCTCCCGTCCATTGCATGAGTCATATTCTTGAGAGATCACAAGAATCACAAACTTTTTGAACCAGCCACTCTCAAGAACACTGATAATATTATTGCCTTAGCTAGGCCTAGCAATTAGGTTTTTGATGATGCATGTAGAGGGGTTTACACCATCACTATCTACATCATCTTCATAACATAATTCTAACCACTACTTAATTGTCTTAGCTTCTAAATGACCAGTCATGGCAACATAATTAAGTTGACATTTCGTTTCTTTGTCTGTAATCAACAGAATATTATATGGCTATCAAGGGGTTAGATTATAGACAGTGATGTGATCATCAAATCATTGTCATGATAAATTAGGATGAATTATTTAGATTTCATGAGAAATTTTGTTTGTATTATTGGTGGCAACTCTGTTATGAAGTTCTCTTCTCTACATTTATTATTATTATTGTCCTAAAAAAATGCTTACACCTTTTAATCATGATATTGTCGTGATTTTGTAAGCAAAACAAAACCAGAAAAGTTGAGGCTATTGTCTTTATTGATTATAAATCACATTATCAAAAAGAGAAAGCAGAGTAATTTATCACTTCTTTTAAGCTTTTTCTTTAATCTTCACGTTTACATGTCAATGAAATTATACCATTTTGTGTGATTCTATCTGGTTTTTGTTATCATAAATTGTCATAATTTCTCAACTCATGTTTATTGTAAGTCTGTGCAATCACTTATATATAATTTTCAGCTGTTGTTATTTTTAAAGAAAATTTAAATTGTCCTCTTTAAAAAGTCTGGTGCCTAGAAAATGGTATTTGAATGTCAGGAGATATTTTATAATTTGAATGCTATGTTTATCTCTGCTTAATTTTTCTTGTATATGGCTTTCATTGTCTGAGACATTTTCATTATTTTATTATAATCCAGAATATTGGTAGTAATCTTTCAATTAAAAAAACAGTGGCTGATATCAATTTTTTACAGATCTTTTCAATTTTTTTACAGATCTTTTCTGCTCCTAGCATTCTGAAATTGTTACTGGTAACTTGTATTTGCACATGCTGATTGAATCAAATTAGCTTTATATTGACAATGAATTATTTTTCAACTATTCATTACCTCACTCTTCTTATGTTAGCTTTTAGTTCAGTCAATCTTAAATTTGATTGAAAGCAGATCAAAGATGACTTGATTACGAGGCAAAGAACTTACAAAGCTGTTTGAAGGACAAGAAATTGCAAAGCTATTTAAAGAAAGATCTCCCTTGCTTACAAGATCAGTCGCGGTCTGCTCATATCTCTACTAACATTGACTAACAAACCACATCTATTTCAGAAAAGGTTCCCTTTCTAAATGCGGGATACAGTAAAGAGTTATACGTTAATTTTCAATTACTTACTACGCAAATTATGTCTACTATATGATAGTTTATGCTATGCTATAGTTCCCCACAGTTACATTGAAATATGTTATGTTATTTTTTTTTGCTTTCCCATTATCCAATATTTGATATATAGAGATAAGTCAAATTACTAGTTAGACCTACTTCTTACCATATGACAAATGTGATTTTTACTTTTTTTGTAACTTTTTGATGCAAATTGCTATTGGTTACTTTTATTTGTACGTGTTGATTAATTGCATCAACTTAGCTATATATTCATAACAAATCTTCGTATTGTATACTGTTATGAATCATAATTATGTAGTTACATTGCTAAAACATTAGCCATGAGATCAGTCTACATATGTGGCTTATATAAATTTTATTTTTAGTTCCATGGGCAACCATTACTTCCCTTTATACTATTTATGTGGCAAAGGTTTTCAATAACTATTGAGTACTGAAATTAGTTTATTATCCAGTACTTAAACCCAAAGGTAATCAGTTTATTATGTTATTTACTCTTTTGAATTGGACTGTAGGATTTATGTTCTTTATTAAAAAAACAAAAGTGGCTGATATCTGATTTGTGCAAATCTGTTCTACATCATGTTCATTATCTTATCAGAATGCATGAAATTGCTTGGAAATTTGCCCAGCATTTACATTATTATTGGAATTTACCCAGCACTTAGAAGTGTCATGGCACTATTTTCAGTGGTTTTATAGCAATACAGATTTTAAAAACTATTATTGAATGCATTATCTTATAAAACATATACAGTAAACTAATATTGGAATTTGCCTAGCACTTAGAAGTTACATGGCTCTGTTTTTACTGGTTGTTTTTTTCAATGAAACTGTTACTGGACTTCTATTAAACCAGCATTGTCAATTGTTCAGGCTGAGTTTCAAGGTCATCATCAAGTGCTATATAGCGAACAACAATAGAAAAACAACACCTGGTAACTTTTCGTTTCTCAATTCTTGCTTAGAGTGAACAATTGTATCTGAATTTTTCCATGCCGATAATGTGAATATGAATGCATATTTTTTGGACATTGAATCTTTCTTTGAGCATTGCAATTATTTGTTTGAATTCAACTTGTTTTTTATGCATATAGTAATCTTGTTAAGCATTGCAATTGGAGTCATTATGCAAATGCATGCGTACAATGAATAAAGTTTTATTATTAATGCATGCCTACAATGAGTACAGTTTCATTATAAATTATCTTTACGCATAATTATATTTGTTGGCATGTTTATTGTTTGTTTGAGTTTGTTTAGATTGTAGTGAATATAATTTTACCCATATATTCTATTACATTCAGCCTCTAATACACAACAAGAAATCAATTCTCCATACCAAAATCATAAAATTAGATTCTTTGTCTATATTGAACACTAGTGCATTTAGCTGAATTTGTAACTTAATAATTCTAAAAATACATATCACAAGACCTAGCGAGCCAACAAGCAAAACAAAGTCAATTTTCCGTAAAATATAATTTGGTTTGTGTTCAACAACTACATATTTTATTCCTACAACCACTTTAAGCTTAATTGCTTCAACAGGTGTATTAACTATGCAACGAATGGGCAAATCTTGGATGTGGAAGGATAGGTTGTCCACTAAATACAACATTGGGGTTAAGATTTTTCTAGATTTTGCATCAGCCCACACATTAAACCCAAACTTTGTAAGGTACACATGCAATGCATGTCGTTGCTTAGCCTTCACCACTGAAGCCAAATGTCGTCATCATCTATTCCTACTTGGCTTTGACACAAACTACAAAACTTGGATTTGGCATGGGGAAGAAAATGAACCTAGGGAACCCAATAGCTCTAACTCATCATTTGATGAAAGTCCATTTCCTATAAATGATGGTATAAAGATGGTGAATGATGCCTGCAAGTACTGTAAAGATGATCCAAAAACTTTGACAAAACTTCTTGAAGATGCTGGAAAGCCACTATAGCCAGGATGCAAATCTCACACCAAATTAACTGCACTAATGAAACTTTTTAAGATTAAAGGGATATTTGGTTGGTCAGATAAAAGTTTCTCAGAATTACTTAAAGTCATTTTAGAAATGTTACCATCATACCATGAAATGCCTTCATCCATGTATGAAGCGAAGAAAACAATGGTTTCGCTAGGCTTGTCATAAGAAAAAATACATGCATGTACTAATGATTGCATTTTATATAGGAAAGAGTATGCTTCTTTGAGTTCTTGTCCTACTTGTGGGTTGTCAAGATGGAAGAAAACTACTAAATTATCTAAAGCTAAAAAAGGCATTCCTGCCAAATTCTTTTTGCGCTTCCCTCCCATTCCTAGGTTTAGAAGGTTATTTCTCTCTTCTGAGATTGCAAAAAACCTAACTTGGCATGCCAATGGTAGACTCAAAGACAGCAAGCTTAGGCACCTTACAGACACCCCATCTTCTGCATTAGTTGACCGTAAGTGGCCATCATTCGAAACAGAGAGTAGAAAATCTCTGATTAGCTATTTCAACTGATGGGATAAATCCACATAGTACCATGAGTAGTACTTATAGTTGTTGGCCTGTGTTAACAGTTACATATAATCTTCCTCCATGGTTATACATGAAAAAGAGATTTATTATGCTATATTTTTTGATATTCAGACCATGACAATCTGGTAATGACATAGATGTTTATTTGGCACCATTGATAGATGACTTGAAACTTTGATAGGAAGAGGGTGTTCATATGTATGATTCTTATAAAAAAGAAACTTTTAATGTGCGTGCTGTGTTGTTGTGGAAAATCAATGACTTTCCAACATATGGCAACCTTTCTGGGTGTTCAGTGAAAGGGTATTATAGTTGTCCAATATGTGATGAAGAAACATCTTCATGTAGGCTAAAACATGGCAAGAAAAACATCTATATGGGCCACAGATGATTCCTGTCCTTAAGTCATCCATTCCGAAATAAAAAAAGGCATTCAATGGACTCCAAGAGAAACTTCTCCCTCCAAAACCACTTTCTAGGGAGGATATATTGGAAAAATTAAAAGACTTCCAAAACAACTAGGGCAAGAGTAAGGATAGGAAAAGGAAGAAAATTGATCTTGATGAAAGCCAATGTTTTAAGTAAAAATCAATTTTCTTCAATCTCCCATATTGGAGTCAGTTTTACGTTAGGCATAATTTAGATGTTATGCACATTGAAAAAAACGTGTGTGAGAGCATTTATGGCACATTGTTTAATATACCAAGGAAAACAAAAGATAACCTTAACGCAAGATTATATCTAGTAGAAATGGGTTTGCAAAAAGAGTTTCATCCATCTCACAGAATTAGTTGAATATATTTGCCTCATGCTTGTTACAGTTTGAGTGAGAAAGAGAAATAAGTGTTCTGTCAAACCTTACATGACCTTAGAGTTCCTGTTGGATATTGTTCCAATTTTAAGGATCTTGTATCCATGGAAGAGTTAAAGTTGTTTGGTCTTAAGTCTCATGATTGTCCCGTTCTCATGCAACAGTTGCTACCATTAGCCATAAGATCAATCTTGCCTAAACATGTTTGATATGCCATTACCAGGTTGTGTATCTTCTTCAATGATATTTGTACCAGAGTTATTGATGTCCCTAAGTTACAAAAAATACAAATTGAGCTTGTTATTACTTTGTGTTTACTTGAGAAATACTTTCTGCCTTCATTCTTCAGCATCACGGTGCACTTAACAGTACATCTTTGTTAGAGAGGTTTGGTTGTGTGGCCTTGTATACCTTAGATGGATGTATCCTTTTAAGCGACGCATGAAAATTCTTAAAGGATTTGTTTGAAACAGAAACTGACCAGAAGTTTGTATTGTTGAGTGTCGCATTGCAATGGAGGCAATTGATTTTTGCTCATATTATGTTGGTGTTGTTGAAGGACCTTCTGAAGTAGATGGACCATTACTTGGAGGTCATGTGATTTCTATTTCTAATGAAGAATGGAAACAAGCACACCTCTACTTCTTGCAAAACATAGACGAAGTACAGCCTTACATAAAGTAAGTGTTTAATATTATTACTATTATTATTTCAGAATCAGAAGTTTATTCCTCTTTCTTTTTATTGAATGCTAACCAAGGTTCTCTTTATTTTACAAAATGCATATGAAAAATAAAAAATGGCTACAAGATGAACACAATAAAACCTTCATCTCAGGGTTTAAAACCAAGATCCTTATTGTTTTTCTTCATTATAGTATAAAGTACTATATTCCAGTTACTATTTAATCCATCCAATTTCTATCTGTATTTTCACCATTTTTTATAACTAGGTTGAGGATGCCATAAATAACAATGAGACCATTTCGACCACGTTGAAATTGTTAGCTAAGGGGCCTCAACCATATGTGACACGCTATTCTGGTTATATTGTCAACAAGTGTCAGTACCACATAAGAGAATACGAAGAAGACAAAGTCTATCAAAATAGTGGAGTTTGCATTGTGGCAAAAACTGTGCAGATTTCTAGTGCCAAGGACAAAAATCTGATAGTTGGAGATCTTACTTTTTGCGGTGTTATTAACAAGATATGGGAGTTGGATTATAACTCAATCAGTGTCCCCGTGTTTAAGTGTGATTGGGTTGACAACAATGGGGGTGTTAGTCAATGATTTCGGGGTGATATTGGTAGATCTATCTCATGTCGGGCACAAATTAGATTCATTTGTTCTTCCATCACAAGTGAAGCAAGTTTTTTATGTGAAAGACCTAATTCATGAAGGATGGTCTATTGTGCAATTCACGTCTGATAAATCTTACAATCAAGATATAAGTCAAGATGAAATCCCTTCATTGGTTAAACAATATGCATTCAGAAGTGCTTTACCTTCGTTTGAGTCCTTTAATACATTGGTAGATGATGAGCATGGCTGAATTCGAGAGGATTTGGAGGGCATCTAGATTGATAACAAAATCTTGAATTGATATTATTTTTATTACATGTATATTTCGTAAATATATTAATGCTAATACACTTTATTATTTATTACTTGTGCATTTCAAAAATCTAAGATTGTATTTGGTATACTAATATTCTTTTTTTTTTTTTTTTAAATTGTGTTGCAGGACAGTGGCAATGGGTGAAGAAGGTGGCAAGGATCCTTGTGTTGATGATCAGAATAAAGAGGCACCAAAACCCCATAAAAATAGAGGCATATACAAGGGAAAGAGGAGAAACCAAAAAAAGTAAAGGCACAAAGCTAAGGATTGTCACTACCAGCAATGGGGCACCAATTGGTGATAATTGCAATGATCTTATAAATGATATTGGTATTATAGCACGTGGCTCAGTCCCTACCAAATTCGCTAGTTGGAAAAACATCAAGGAAAAATATAAAAACCATGTCTGGACAATAATTAAGGTGTTGATGTGACCATATGTTTATTACATATTTTTAAATTACAAAGGATTTATACTTATATGTTAATACAATATGTGTACAAGCTAAATATGACATTGATGCAAAATGGAGGGATTGCCTATTAAAACAAGCTGCGGGAGCATGAAAATCATTTAAGTTCTGGTTGACCAGGTTCATTTTGGAAAATAAGGGTGGTCCTGAAGCATTAAAATCTCCACCAGGGGAGTATAAGAATTCTACAAGATAGCATCATTGGGATGATTTTGTTGTTGGTCATGTTAGCGATAAGTTTCAGGTAATGCTATCTAAGGATTATTGGGGTTATTTGTTTACATAACAATTCAGATGTCATTTGGTTATGTAGAGTTTCATATTTCAGAATCAGAAATACATATTTTAATCCTTAGAAAATCATTTTAAAATTCTGCCTCAATTTTAAGATTTTATTATAGTTCAATTATGCTAATGGATATGCATGTGTTTATGGTCATTGAAGGAGTATCACAACATACAATGTCGAAGAAGGAAAATGGATCACTACAAGAATTTTTTACATATTTGTCATTTTATAATTTTTTTTATTTAATATTGGTCTGAAAGTCAAACTTATCTATTCATCTTATTTATTATTTTTGTCTTTATTCAATCAAATATTTATCATATTTTTATAAAAATATAATAAGTATGTGAATATGTAATCTTTTTTATTTCCCTCTCACATTTTTCATCTTCTCTTTCAAGCACTATGAATATAATATTTTAAATTTCAATAAATAGAGAAGTAAAAAATCTCAAAATAATAATTAAATAATACAATTTTATGTTTTAATATTTAATTAAAAATATTTTTTAAAAATATTTAAATAAAAAATAATATTTTTATATAAATTAAATAATAAATTTTTAAAATCAAATTAATAAAAAATAAATTTTTAAACAAGAAAATTGTATGAAATAAATAAATTATTTTATACTTTCAAAGTGATTAAAATCACATTGTCTAAAATCACATTGTTTAATTTTCAAAGTGACGACATATGCCATAGACCAAATAGGTCTCTAAAAAGCGAAGAGTGAAGCAGGAAATTAAAAATAAAAATAAAATTAAAATTGCAGTGAACAAAGACGATGGTTGTAGCCACCATTCAAAAGCTCTCCTCCCAAATTCATCGGCTTTTGTCTCTTTCCCTCTGCTCCCAATACCTAATCTCTCGGTCCTCCGCCAAAGTTGCCGAACGAATCATTAAGCTCTTCGCAATCGACCCCGTGGGCCAGAAGAGCGAGATCGCGGGGCTATTGGGGCAGACTCTCCTGAAAGCCTTGACAAATCACAGGCTCATCAACAACATGTGAAGAAGAATGCTGGCTTGAGGAGTATAACAGGGTTGGGTGCTACACCATCTCTCTTTGTATTGAGATTTTGTTTGAGCATGCCTTAACTACTTTGCTTAGTAGTCTCTTGTGGGTGGTTTTGCAGGATGAAAACCGATATAATGCTGGAAAAGGCGCTCATCTTACACTCAAGTGTGCTGAGAAAGCCCGTTCCTTGGTTAATAAACTTCCAGGTATATGCTGCTTATTTGAGTTGACAATTTATGCTGCTGTGTGATGTAATGTGATGGACCAACCTAGGTTTTATGACTGTGGGCACATCATACTGTTCATTTTATCATGGTTCCATGTATTAGATCGACTTTATGTTTGCTATTTAAAAGCATCATTAAACAACCAAGATACTATAGTGGATTGCAAGTTCAGTGTAATGTATTATGTTTTAAACTTCCTTTCATGTTTGTGTAGGAATGGTGGATGCATTGGCATCCAAAACCATAGCATAGGAGGAGAGAGGTGTTGAATTCTTATATGACGATGTAAGCACTCCTGAAGGTTTAGGTCTCTATTTGATAGTTTATTATTAGTCACTTGTTTGGAAACTGTCTAAATTATTTCTTGTACCTATACTTTTCCAGGTTCGTCTACTTTCTATGCTGGAAGAGTATAATATATTACGGCAAGAGAAAGAGCAAGAACGCCGTAGGCAGCGAGTATGCACCTGTCAATTTACTCAATATTTAAGCTTCACTTACTGATTTTGAGCTAATTCTAATCTATATAAATTTTGTCTCTCTCAACTGCACTTCTCTTATTGGAGAAGTCCTTCATACAGCTTATTGCGTATCTTGCACACGCTTGCGTCATCTTTGCTTTTTGGTGTATTGTTTTGGAACCAGGGAAAGAAATTGTAAGTTCATTTCGTTGATTATGTCCCTATTACAATTTTGTTATAGATATTGCTCCTGATTACAGCAGTGCACTGAGGCAGCTACTTTGATGCAGTGACTCCCTAGTACACATTATCAATTTTCATGCCATTCATTTCAGTTTAAATTTGATATTGCCATCTGTGAAACAGAATTTAGAACTCCATTCAAGCATGTACTTGTGTCTTTTTTGTGTTTAGTGAATGTTTTGTGTTTGTAAGCTCTTAGTTTTATTGGGATTTTTCTTGGTTGTCAAAGCAATATGAAAGTGTGAAGACTTGTTTATGAATGATAGTGGCTTATAAAAAAATTAGAAAATTGAAGTGCCAGTCCTGCTTTAAATAGAAATCTTTTCTGTTGACATGAGTCTGTTTCTTAAATTTTCTAAAATACCTATTATATATATATATATATTAATTTTTTTAAATACTTGGCTTTTTAAAAACTGTCAAGTATATTTTTTTTTAATTTTTAAAACTATTATACTTGGCGACCAAAAACCGCCAAGTATAATTTTTTTTATTTTTAAAACTATTATACTTTGCGGTCAAAAACCGCCAAGTATAGTCGGTGCATATTTGACAAGTTGACCGACTGCCAAATATGTTAAATTAATTATATTTGGTGGTGCCATTGGTAGCGCTTTCAAGACCGCCAAATATATACATATTTGGCAGCCAAAAACTACCAAATATGAACATTTTTCTTATAATGAATGAATATGACCATTGTAGCAGACGTTCTGGTTATGCAAAGTTGGAGCAAAAAATGGTAAAGTGGTTGTATGTTTCATTGGCAAAGCGTTTATGGTTTTTCACAGTTGATGTGGTTTTATGCTTTAAAATAACTTGTTCACTCTATGCCTTTTTATAGGAGGAAGAAACTAGGGTTTGGGATTCACCCATAGATTGAGCTGATCTATGGGTACAAGGTAGAAAATGGAAGAAAAATGGTGACTTCCATCCGAACGTGGTTCTCGTTGTTGCTAAGATTGTGAATGGTTTAATTTACTGGTACTCTCTTTATTTTTTTATATTGCTTTGCTATATCCAAGTAATAGTAACTTGAATTTTTTTTCTTTTCACTCTCTTAGGAGGCAATGAAGGCAGAATCAAGCTTAGGTGTTATAGACACATCAGGTAGCAATGATAATCTTCATAGAGCATTGGGGAAAAAAAAAGCATGGTGGTCATGTAAGAAGGTTGGGCAAACATGTGACTCCTAAAGCGTATTTTCAAAGAGTGGAGAGGAGCTATGAGAATGACAAACTTATGGAAGATATGAGAAAACTAATTGAGGAAAAAGATGCATAAATGCATTGCGTAGGAGTCAAGTTGCAAGTGCTAAGTCGGTAGGCCCTAGCAACACAGTGGGTGTGACTTCGACTTATGTTGAGGCTGATAACTCAGAAAACATTACCAAAATACCTTCAAACATAGTTGGGTTTGTATCTAATAAGGTACGACTGAAGAAAATAAAGACAGTTTTTGCAGCAAAGCCAAAAAAGGGATGAAATTGGTAGATGAGGAGGGAGGTCGCGCGAAGCACACTCCACCTATAGAAACCACTAAGGTAAAAACACATTTAAGTTTTAAGAATATAATTTATCAGTTTCTTCTTTTCTTTTTTAATACCTTATAACTGCTTTCTTCTTTTCTTTTTTGATACCTTATAACTGCTTTCTACTGCGTTTCTGCAAAGACATTGTTATTTGAGATTGCAACATAATGGTGTAATATGGGCTATTAGATGTATAGGGATAAATTTGCTAAACTACCTATACGATTGAATGAAGATCTGCTAGCAACCATATATAAAGCAGTTGGGGAACATGTGCAGTGGCCAACAAATCTTGTTGAAGAATATCAACTTCTTGCTGAAACAAATAAGGTAAAAACGATGATTTTAATTTATATCTTACTTTATATCTAAAATGTCTCAAGTTTATCTTAAATAGTCAAATATTGCTTGCATTTTATGCATATTATAATGTAGGATTTATCAACATCAAGCCCTCAGAAAAGGAAAGTCAGTCAGGAGCTGAAAACACTACAAAAGGATGCAGAACAAAACAGGAGGCAGATTGTTAAGCTTGATGCAATTTCAAAATTGGAAAAATTTGTCACTCTTGGGATGGATAATATAAAACAGATTAGAGTTGACTTTGATGATGGAATATTTAATTCTTTGTTCACACTTATTTGTCTCATAGTGATATGAGTTGCATTATCTACTACAAAGAGTTATCACAAAACTGTATTGCCATTTATATGAGGTTTGATAACATATCCCTTGAGTTTTAAAACATAAAATTAACATCTGTTAAGGTTTTTCATTATTTTGGTTTAGTTTTAGCCATATGCATAAGTAATTAGTGATTCTGTTGTGTTTTTTGTTTTCATCAACATGATCATGATTGCATTTCATATTGTAGTTATCTTTTTAAGACAATGGAAGGAGGTTTAGATACATTGCAGTTTGTTTTTATCTACCTGACGACACTTCGGGCAAGCCAAGTTCATAGTAATTTAATGTCTAATGAAATTGTTGAATCACTATAAAAAAAGCTAAAAACATTTGGAGATAGAAAGTTTGTTTTTCTCCATTTCAACCCAAGGTATATTTACAATAGTAGCATACAGTATTAATTTCAGATCATAGTTATGGGTTTTTAGTATTCTTGATTACTTATAATGTTTGCAAAATGGTGGCTGCAAACATCATTGGACTGTTATTGTCATCAACATGGCAGCCTTCAAAGTATATTATCTTGATTCAATGCATAAATCGATTCTTGGAGCTACTAAAACACTAATAACCCGATACATTTACTCCATCCTTAATTCAGTTGTAGTATTCTAATAAATCTAAATATTAATGTTATGCATATGTGTTTGTAGAGGGATTAAGTCTTGGGCAGAATCTATTGGGCAGAATCTATTGGCAAAATTTGAAGAAGCTTAGTTGGATTTCAGTCAAGGTATAATTCAATCAGTTTGATTCATATATATGACATTTTCTGGTAAATAACAATTTACATATTAATGTGTAAGGGTCAAAGCAAGAGGGCAACTTTGAAAGTGGGTATTATATTCCAAGAAACATGAGAGAAATCATGTTAGAATTGAGCATCCTTTGTGACAGAGTGAATTTGTTATTAATTTTGTTGATTTTTACAAGAATGTTGATTTGTGAAAAAATAATTATGTCTTGGTTATATTATAGTTCGACAAGAAACATAAATATGATGATGAAGAGATTAATGAGATTAGATTTGAGTGGTCATAGCATGTTACTTAGATCATATTCGATTCAGTATAGTGAAAAGAGGTTAAGGTGGAATCAAAGCCAAGAAAATGTGATTACTAAGGTTTTATTATTTATTTATCTTTCTAATGAAAATATTTTACTGGTTGCAGATTAAAGAAGTAAGGTTGATTGGTTTTGTTGATATGTTAATTTGTACAATTGTTGATGTGTCTATATTGGGATTATTAGTTAAGTGGTGGTTTAGAAAGGATAGTGGTTGTTTTGGGCTAGTAAAATGGTGGCTTTTTGAAGAGTAGCTAACTTTGTTTTTTAAGGTTAATAGAGGTAGGAAGCAGTTGTTTTGGGTTGGTAAATTGATGGCTTTTTGAAGAGTAGCTAACTTTGTTTTTTAAGGTTAATAGAGGTGGGAAGCAGTTTGCAGGCAACCTTTCTGGGGGGCTTGTTTTTGAAGGATAGTGATATGTTTAGATTTTACAAATGATGCAATTGTAAATTACTCTTTATGATATTGGAACGCTTTTTAAACTGATGAAATGCAAATCTATCTGCTCTTATATTTACTAACTGCTATGATATGAGTTTATCGATATGGAGCATTGCAGACTACTATTTTGTGGATTATTTTTTTAAAAATTTACAAACATTTTCTGGAATACAGCCCCATGCATGTTTACCAATTGTAGGTATATAATTGTTAAGAATGCATATGTTTTATGATATTTTATGTGGATTTTTGTTCTTAATTAATAATCTTGGTTATATATTTAATGATAAGAATGCATATATAGGATGAGAATACATCTAATATGGGTATGTTGTGCAGAGTATTGTGTGGCAATATAAAGAATTTGAAGCATAAAGCTTGAATGCTTTTTTTTTTTTTTTCATGTATAGGATCTTCTACAATGCATGTATTGTGGATTTACATGAAGAAAATGGTTCTTTATTATTTATCTTGAGAAATTTTACATTTCTTGTTTTTTTCATCTTTATGCATGCCTTGTTGGAATATATCTTAATTTGCTAAAATATATTCAATTATTTTTAAGACTTAATTAGCCTAATGGCCATTATAGGAAATAGATTCTTGTAATAGATTTTATAACTGAAATCCATATTTTTTTGGCTTTATGTTTTATTACAATTTAATTAAATTTCTATATTTTCAAAACTACAAAAAATATAAAAAAACCTATTTTAAATAAAAAAGAAAATATAATAATAATAATATATATGATACAGTCATGTATCATATATGTTATTATTATGTTTTTCTTTTATTTTTATAATCAATCATACTTGCCATAAAAAAAACAGTCAAATAAGTGATTATCGTAAAACCATATAAGCTGGTCAGGTGATAGTCAAATATGGTTTTTCACAACAAATTTGACTGTTATAACCAGACAAATTTGTATAACATTTTGAATTTTCCAACTGTTAGGTCCCCGCCTATTTGACATGTTAGCGTCAAATATTATTGCACTTGGCTTATATATTTGACTAAGAACGGTGGGTCAATTATGTTACTACACTTATCTGATAGTTTGATCAACAGTTAAATAAGTCAACATTATCATATTTGACTGTTATAACCAAACAAATATGTATGACATTTTGAATTTTTTGATCGTTAGGTCCCTACATACTTGATGTGTTAGCGTCAAATATTATTGCACTTGGCTTATATATTTGACTAAGAACGGTGAGTCAAATATGTTACAGTACTTATTTGATCATTTGACCAATAGTCAAATAAGTCAAAGGTTATCATATTTGATGGTGACATACTTGACTCATGGAAACAGTTAAATATTTATTTATTTGACTGTTTTTCGCATTCAAATTTTAGGTTTTTTTTTTCTTATAGTGTCACTATAATCATTGAAGTATGTTGATGGAGAACTTTTTCAGATCTAAGGATTATTGATAGGTAGTGGCTACTGGAATTGTTGAACCAGTAGTTGGAATTACTCTAACAGATATGCAAAAAGTAGAGCTTGAGGGGCAGAGGTTGAAGGATCTCAAGGCAAAAACTATTTGTACCAAGCTATTGATCGCTCTATCTTGGAAACAATCCTTAACAAGGATACTTTCAATCAAATTTGGGACTCCATGACGAAGAAGTTCCAAGGGATAGCAAGGGCGAAGCGGGTACATCTTTAAGCGCTTCATGCTGCATTTGAAGCTCTACGAATGAATATGGATGAATTGATTACAGATTATATCTCGAGGACGATGACAATCGTAAATAAGCGACACATCAATGGAGAAAGGCTTGATGATTACCATTGTTGAGAAGATTCTTCATTCTCTCACATCCAAATTTAGTTATATTGTTTGTGTGATTGAAGAATCAAAAGATATTGACACATTGTCAATTGTTAAGCTGCAGAGCTCATTGTTGGTACATGAACAGAAAATTATCTAACAAGATAAGGAGGAACAAGCCTTGCAAGCAGCCACCAATTCCAAAGGAGCTAGATGTGGCAAGAAGAGTTGGAAAGGCAAGAATAAGCGCCAAAAATTAGAGGAGAAAGCCACTAATTCCTCAGAAAATGGGGGAGGCCATGATGGACATAATTAATTAAGACAAAAATCAAGGTCTGGAGACAAGTCAAAGGTTGAATGTTACCGCTGTCATAGGTATGATCACATTAGTATTGAGTGCCGTACAAATTTGACTAAAAATCGTGGTGAGAAGTCCAACTTTGTAGAAAAGGAAGATGAAGAAATTTCCCTGCTTATGCTATGTCAAACTAAAGAAGAGTCTCAAAGAAATTTATGATATTTAGATATTGGTTTGTAGTAATGACATGTGTGGTGACAGAAATCTGTTTAGTTATTGGGATAAATCCTTCAAAAATTCTGTTAAGTTTCGTGATGACTCAACAATTTCAGTTATGGGAAAAGGGAGGGATTTCCATTCAAGCCAAGGGAAATTCTCATTCAATCTCTAATGTTTTGTATGTTAGAGAGTTGAAAACTAATCTTCTTAGTGTTGGGCAGCTTCAATAAAAAGGGTTATGAGATTTCTATCAAGAATGGAGTCTATCGTGTCCAAGATAACAAAATGGGTTTGATAGCTCAACTAAAAACGACAGCAAATTGGATGTTTTTGCTGTACCTCCATCATATCAATCACTCATGCTTTGTGCAAAATTAGAAGAAACAACATGGTTATGGCACTACCGCTATGGTCATCTCAATTTTGGTGGGTTACAATACTTGCAACAGAAACATATGGTGGTAGGACTTCCGAAATTCGAATCTCCTTTAAAGATCAGTGAATGTTGTGTTGTTAGCAAACAACATAGAGATGTTTTTCCAAAAAGGAGGCTTGGAGAGCAAGGAGAGTGCTTGAACTATTGCATTCAGATTTGTGTGGATCGATAGCCACTATCCAATGGAGGTAAACAGTATTTTATATCCTTTATTGATGATTTTAGCCAAAAGACTTGGGTATTTTTTTTTTTGCATGAAAAGTCAAAAGCTTTAGCAACTTTTCAAAGGTTTAAAGCACTAGTAGAGAAGGAAGCTGGTTGTCCAATTAAAGGCTTGCGCACTAACCGTGGTGAAGAGTACAACTCACAAGCATTTGGAGATTTTTGTGACAAGCATGGAATTAGAAGGCAATTGACAGTAGCCTATTTACCTAAACAAAATGGGATTTGTGAGAGAAAGAATCACACGATTCTTCATATGGTCTGAAGTCTTCTATAATGGAGCAATCTTTCTAAGAACTTTTGGCCTAAAGTAATTAATTAGAGTGTTCACATTTTGAATAGGTGTCCCACACAACCTCTTCAAAATATAACTCCAGAATAAGTATGAAATGGGCGTAAACCTGTTGTTGATCATTTTCGGGTGTTTGGGTGTATTTCATATGCCTATGTTCCAGATGAGAAAAGAAAAAAATTACATGACAAAGGCAAAAAATGTATTTTTCTTGATATTAGTGATTGTTCAAAGGCTTATAAGTTGTACAATCCTATTACTAAGAAAATTATCATTAGCCGTGATGTCATTTTCTATAAGGAGAAAACTTGGTTGTGTAGTAACAATGCATCTAAAGAGAAAATTGCAGTAGATTTTAATGGTGAAAATGAAAAAATGCAGCAACGATAGACTGCAGCAGCGTTACCAGTACCAGAACTAGTTCCAATACCTTCTATTACGTCGCAAGCAACATAACCTATTACATTAGTTGTAATAGAATCATCTGCAAAAGTTTTCACCCCAGAAAGCTCTTGTTTTCTACGAGTTAGAAGAAGACCAGCGTGGATGTCAGATTATCAAGTACCAGACTTGATAATGAGGATCAACTTACACATTATGTATTATTTTCAGGTTGTGATCCTATACTGTTTGAAGTAGCTATCAAAGAGCAAAAATGGCAAAAGGCTATGGATGAGG
Source organism: Boswellia sacra (assembly GCA_013180625.2). Lineage (NCBI taxonomy): Eukaryota > Viridiplantae > Streptophyta > Magnoliopsida > Sapindales > Burseraceae > Boswellia > Boswellia sacra. The sequence goes on from SNVD02012780.1 coordinate 55,114, forward strand.
AGATTGCAGCCATTGAGAGAAACAATACGCGGGAATTGACTGAACTTCCAAAAGGGTAGAAAACAATTGGTGTGAAATGGGTTTGCAAGACAAAGTTAAAGGAAAATGGTGAAGTTGATAAATACAAGTCATGCTTAGTGGGTAAAGGCTACAAACAAGAGTTTGGCGTGGACTAAAAGGAGGTGTTTGCTCCTGTTGCAAGGCATGATATAATCTCATTATTGATTGCAGTAGCAGTTCAAAACTCTTGGCATATTTTTCAACTTGATGTGAAATATGCATTTCTACATAGAGACTTACAAGAAGAGGTATTCATTGATCAACCTCCTGGTTACATTATAAAGGTTGTGAGCATAAAGTTTACAAACTGAAAAAAGCTTTAGATGGACTAAAACAAGCACCTAGAGCTTGGTATAGTCGTATAGATGCTTATTTCTCGAAAGAAGGTTTCCAAAATTGTCCATATGCTCATACTCTTTGCACAAAAATTGGAGATGAAAGAAAAATTCTTGTGGTATATCTATATGTAGATGATCTGATTTATATTGGAAGTGATAGTGCTATGTTTAACATATTTAAGGAGTCTATGATGCATGAGTTTGATCTATCTGATCTTGGCATGATGCACTATTTTCTTGGCATAAAAATTGTGCAAACAGCTACTGGAATATTTTTCTTTCAGAAGAAATATGTTCCAGAGATCTTAGAAAGGTTTCAGATGAAGGATTGCAACCTGGTTACTACTCCAGTTGAGTTAGGATTAAAGTTTGTGAAGAATCCTATATGCAAAGAAGTTTATAGTACACATTATAAACAAATTATTAGGAGTTTGATGTACTTAACAACAACTTAGCCTGATATAATGTATGCAGTTAGTCTTATTAGCAGATATATGGAGAGTCTAAAAGAGGTTCATCTACAAGCTGCAAAGAGAATTCTACATTACTTGCGTGGTACTACTGAATATGGCATGTTTTATAAAACAAAACAGAACTCTGTTATGTTCGAGGTCAGAGATAGTGATTATGTAGGAGATTTGGATGACAAAAAGAACACATCCGGATATGTGTTTATGGTGGGTTCTATAACAGTTTCATGGTCATCAAAGAAGTAACTAATAGTCACTTTGTCAACAACAGAAGCTGAGTTCATTGTAGTAGCTTCTTGTGCATGTCAAACACTTTGGTTGAGGAAGATTCTTGTGGAACTTCAGTTCAAGCAACTAGGTTCTACTCAAATATTTTGTGACAACAATTCAACTATTAAGCTTTCAAAGAATTCTGTTTAACATGGAAGGTGCAAGCATATAGATGTGAGATATCGTTTCTCGTGTGATCTCACAAAGGATGGAATCATTGATCTTGTTTACTACAAAAGTGAAGATCAAGCGACAGATATCTTCACCAACCTCTCAAATTGGCAAGTTTTTTGAAGCCTAGGAAGTTACTTTGAGTTTACACTATTGAAGATTTGATTTGAGGGAGCGGTTTGCATGAGAATTAAACTGAACATTTCCCAATATTTCAGTTTAATAGAGGGAATATTAGAGTTTTATGCAGATAATGTTAGAGATTTATGCAGATATTATGCAGATAATGTGTCATATTCTTTAGGAATAAGTTATTCACTTTGATTTGGTCATGATTTAGTCACAGAGGTGAGTGATCTTAGGCATTAGTTGTCCTATTATTTTTCTACAAGTTAGTAGTGATTTAGTAGTAGATCGTGGTCCTATATTCATGGATTCACGTTATCATTTAGTTGATGTAGTGCCTATATGATAGCTATTTCAGTTTGAATAAAATTGATCCAGAAATTCACCTTTGTTAAGTGTGTCCTAGCAAACTTCTGTTATTCATAACATATGATATCAGAATTCTGCATATTAGTGTCAAAGTGTGTAACACTAGGTTTAGCCCAAAAAGAAATACAATTTCTTTTTTTTTTGGTCTTTTTTAAGTTCCAACTACATGTACAAGTTCTTGCTTTCAAAGTGTCGCAATCTCAATATTTATTGTCTTCTTCCGTTTGGATATGTCCAAACTTTTGACACTATTCGTTTCTTAGTGAAGACATCACTAGTCTCTAATTAGCAATTTATTTTTTGCTCCCTTTTATTGTTGGTCCCACTATCAGCAAATGTAACATCTTAGCAAAATGACTGAAAAATATGAAAAAAGAAAGAAAGAAAGAAAGAAAGAAAGAAAGTTTCTTTCCACATGAGATCAGATATCTGGGGAAGGAATTTTGTATAATGATACAATAGTAAATTATTGTTTATTTTGAGAGAATCATTCTTCAAAGAAAAAGACACTAATTAAAATTGGTTAAAAAAACTACTCTCCAAACAACATTATTTTGAAGAAACCCTTCAAATTTGACTTAATTATCGATTATTAAATAAATACAACTTTATGAATTTATCCATAATCTTCGTACAAATCAAAATGAAATTTTGATCATCCACAATCTTCTGATATATGTAAATTTCCCTTCCCGTTGAAACAATCCTTGTCCCCACAGGTGAAATTATTTTGGAGACTTTAGGTATGGGAAGATACATTTGCTTTGGGCTAATGGATAATTTATTTTGAGAACTCCTGAATTTGCCTTGTTATTTTCTTATTGTTGTATTTAAAAAAAGAACTCTATAAAGATAAAGTTTGTTCAATCAGATTCATAATTTGAACTTTATAAAGATAAAGTTTGTTCAATCAGATTCATAATTATAACTCAAATCTAAAAACAATATTTATTTATTTGAAACTCCTAATGAAATAAAATAAAAACCCTAAAAATCCTAATACAAATCTAAGCGATAATCCTGATAGGCTTATTGGTACCAGTAATATTGTATATACAAAGTTGGGACTAATTTTGTGTCCCAAGTGAGATGACTATTGAAATGTCAATATGGATTTAATGAATTTAATCAAGAGCTATGATGTGGCAAGTTATTTGTATTGACATTTCAACAGCCATTTCACTTGAGACACAAAATTAGAATATCAACTTTATACGTAGAGCATTACTCTTATTAGAAAATTGTCCATGATCCAAAATAATGATTTTTCTTTTTTATTTTTGTTATTGTACATGGTATCTTGATAACATTTAGAAAATGATATATTTTGATGTTAATACAAAATGAAATACATTACTCACTGACATGGTATTTTACAAATATGAGATTAATTTTATGTTATAAAACACATTGGTAGAAAATCTCGGTGTCAAACATAAAAGCTAATTTTAACTCTCCTTAGCCACTTATCATGAGATTCAACCACTCTATCATATATATATATTAAACTAGTGTTTGGTAATTACCTTTTTAGCAGTTCAGTATTGTATGGTCACCCTTAACTAGTGCATGTCCAACAAATTAATAGAGTGAATTGGATTGAATCTAATGTTTGGGTTATTTGATTTGATTTGATAAAAATTGTATAGATGTTTTATGGTAATAGATATTGAGATAAAAAAAAAAGAAAAAACTTAAACTTTTATATCAAGTGGTTTAATTCTTAACATGTTATCATAGAACATCTAGTATAGCTGAGCCAAGTACAAAAGAATGTGAGTTCTTATACATAATTTATACATGTAATGAATAGATATATGGGTAAAATACTGCTCTACAAATGTTTTTTGACCCACAAGATGATTACTAATTTCATGTTATTTGAAATTGAAGTATATATAATCTCTCTATTAAAAGTGATATTGTAGAGGATAACATTTTTGTCACACCCCGCACCCAATACAGTAATACTGCAGCGGATAAGAGCTTGTAAGAGAACATAGTCGTCGCTATATTGAAATCCTCCCATAATCTTTAACTAATCGATCACCTGAGGTACACAATAGACTAATCCGTATGAAACTTAGTAAGCAACTACAATTATGAAAATTGGCATAACACTTAAAATAAAACAATTAATGACGATAACCATTTCAGAATATGACTACTATTCAATACTTATTCCATAAATAACTGGTTACTGTTCATTTCTTGGTATACAAGCCACCAGTGCCTTGTTAAGAAAGTCAAAAAACTGATTTCACTGTTCAAAGATCGCGCCCCTGCGCGAGGGAACTGGCACTGCGGTGCCAAGTTTTTTATTTCCAATCTGTTGCAAATTTCAGTTTTGCACTCCTGCGCCAAGGGAGAGGCGCGCCTACATCAACTCTCTGTTCTCTCTCACTTGAGTCAGTGCAAGTGGCGCTCCAGCGCTAAAGGTATGGTGCAACGAAGCCAATTATCTACCTAGACCTCTTTAAGTCGGTTAAAGATGCGCTCCTACGCCATTTTATGGCGCTCCTACATCAACCCTGTACCATTGGCCAATTTTCTAGACCAATTACTCACTTATCTAGTCACATTTCTAATTCCATAAATAACTATCTATGGGTAATCAAATATGGCTTTTCCATGTCACAGCTCATCACATATACCCATACATACACCCATTTATATATACATCTCATTTACAAATAAATTTTCCACAAGCCTATCACATCCTCATGTGCTCCCGTGAACACATAAATCATTCACACATGAGTTTCCACAAGCTAGCTACATTATTCATATGGATATCCATTTCATATAATTTTGGAAGCTTCCACAGTACAGTCAAAGATACTTAGGAACAGTGCTCTCTAATCAAGGTAAAACTTATCATATAACAGTTAGATCACATATATGGGTCCATATCACATAGCCACCCATTGGCGGCATCCGTAGGCAAGGCATTATCGTAGTGAGTATTTCTCACATTGCACGAATCCGCCATCACTAGAAGGTGACAGCCATATAGTCTTGCTGGACTCTATCCTGCCACATAGAATAGTACATATACACAGAGATGCCTACATTTGAGATAACTCAAAGCTAGTCTGACAATCCGGGCGATACTGGACCCATGCTACCAAATCCCATGTAGGGAAACACATGGTCCAGACCTTCCCTCAAGCTATGAGAGCTAAGTATCCTAAGTTGTGGCATGCCACTCACATATCAGTTTTCACATTCAATCACATAGGGGAAGTTCTATATTAAGCTTTCACTCACATATCACATTTCAGTCATATAAATGAAGCTCTATGTCAAGCTTCTAGCTCAATCACAACTTATCACAATTCATTCACAATAATGCTAGCCTTTAATGGTATCACATTTGACATTCGACATTCAATCTATTCTTATGGGCTTGGTATGTAATTTCAAATTCATAACACATCACACAGTGATGCATGCCTTCACACATCACAATATTGCGGTTCACTATCATAATTGAGGTTCTACATAGGCTTATTATTAATCACTTAAACATTCATAAATAAAATAAGCCTAAATATCTCATATACACTTATGGATGTGCACAATCCACACATTGGCATCATTTCTACATACATAGAACCCCATTGACTTCTTTATTCATGCCAACCCTTTCATTACTCTTCGATGTATTTCAATCATATTGTTGCACAACTATGTCCATGTATAACTGATCTCATTCATTTTCCACTCATACATATTCATGGAACTCTAATACACATGGTATTTCATAGACATTCATTTGTCATGCCATCTCACATGAAGAATTAGTATCCTAGAACGTTTGGCATGTATTTCATTCTTCATATACACACATCGTTTCATTGGCAATGTTATTCAAGCCATATCACAGCAAATTCACATATATGAGGGCACATTCACATTTCTATATCTCACACATATAGAATTTACACCAACATGTAACTCACATACACATCGAAGTGTGTGAAATCATACATTTCATAAATCACTATAAATCCTAATCAAATCATTTCCCATATCAAGGTCCATGTATTCATGGCCCCATCCACATTCCATCAACACATTTCACATATATTCACAAACACAATCATTAAACACATTTCATTAAGAGTTAACATCTGTTATGTCCTCAGAAGGGTCTAGCTACTTACTCGATTAGCCATGGCTCTTAATTTTGTTTTCCTGTGTTTCTTGAGAAGCAGTTGTTTAAAGTTCATCTCCTCTTCTTCTCCTTCCTCTCTGGTAACCATTGTCATAGTCATGACACATTGATCAGTGTCCATTTAGAAAGAATTAAACCCCTTATAGGTTAACAATATTTCAACCAACCAATAACATCATTTATTAAACACTATCACGCACACATATTGGTTGAATTATTATAATAAGGGGCTTTTCATTTTTAATCATCACCCAACTTCATGGAACTCAAATAAACATAAATATTAAAGTCCATGAATTTTATTGAGTCAAAATAAGGTCATATACCCCTTGAAAATCCTTAATTTCATTTACATAGCAAATCTGTCTACACATCTCTCAACTATACAGTGCAACTTTGAAGAATTTTATAAAATTCTACAATACTCAAATCTCTACCAAACTTTCTAGTTTAGAACTAGACACATATAAGAGTTATTTCACCAAAAATCATGATTTTCTAGGGAGTTTAAGTAAGTCAAATGAAATATACTCCATATGCTATGTTCTAGAAATTGTCATTCACAATTCTTTAAGTCCAGTTTTGGAAATTCATAAAAATTGATACACAACTCCAAAAATCATGAAAGTTTATAGTCTAACAGAAAACATATCCAAAAGTTTGCATATCAAAAATCAAGGAATTTTACGAAGACTTGCCCCTTCAAATTGAGTTCATTCCCCATGCCCTGTTTTAAAATAGGGGAATTTACAATTTCGAACTAGAATTTCAAAAATTCATTACAATTCACACACTATGAATTTTTGAGTGTTTCAAAATTATACAAACTCCTTGATGTGTCTAGTTTATATGTAAAAATTTTAGAGTCAGCAAACAACCATAGAATTTATGGAAATTTTCAAACTTAGCACTGTTTAGAAAAATAACTCTGCAGGATTTATACTTATACTTTACTTCTAGCTTTCTAGCACAATCAAATCTCTAAATTCTTCCATAACGCACTCTAATTCATTCTTTTCTAGCCATTTACAGCATATGCCTAACATGAAATATCACAAGCCACAATAAACCATCACTTAATTGCATGGGTATGGCTAGAGCTAGAGAGATATGAATGAATCTTTGCCTCTTGGCCTCTTGTTTCCTTCCTCTCCTCTTGATTCCATGGCAAAATTGAGGGAAATACGGAGAGAGGATGCTAGACGTTTCAAAGAGAAATGGAAGAGAAAATGAATCCTCCTAGAGTTATCCTATGTTTTATAGATATACATCACACAACAATTTCAATTAAGCCCTTACACTTTCTTAGTTTTTTACTTACACCCTTCCATCTCTCATCTAATTCATCCTACTCCATATATATACACATACCTCATAATGTTAATAATACATATTTTTAAAATATATATGTGTGTTAAACTTACTTAAAATTTGGAGTGTCACAATTATAACTAGAATAATTCTACATTTAAAACTTAAATTTATAGCCTACTCCTTATAATTTGAGTTGACAAAATATTATTGGAATGATAATTATCATGTCATACAATATTGTAACTTTTTTTTTTTCTGTTTTTTGAATTTTTACTCTTCTGGTGAAATTTTGCCACCTTAAATTGTAAAAAGTTGGTTTTAGAAATTGGATATAAATATAACATTGCTCATAAAAATAATCAAAATATTTCTTCTACAAATTAATATAGTTTGTTTTGGTTTATACTGGCCTTTTTTTTTCTCTTTGGTGGGGTTAACTGTATCTAGTAATATGATATTCCATATATGTTCAGAAATGTGTTTCCAGCAGAAAGTGACACTTTCTTATTATTCATGAGCTAAAACTGAAGCCTAATTATTGTCTGTTTAAAATCTGGGGCTTATGTGTCCATTTTAACCTATTTCTCGTCAACCACAATTTGAGAAGGCCCTAGGTGTATTTTTTGTTATTGTGAACCCCGTATATTATTGAATAGCCTTTTAAATAAATCTAAGATATATAAAAACGCTCTTTTTTTTTTTAATGGTTGTTAGACTAAAATTTACATCGGTAGATCTTATCATATACATAGACAGAGCCAGGATTTTTAAAAAGGAGGGGCAAATCCAAACAACAATAAAATTTAAAATGACAATAAAACAATAAAGAACAATAGTGATATCCATTCATACATTTTTCAATTTTACAATTGCCCTCGACGTGATTTCATATTTTGAAAGCGTTGAATGATAACTTCATTATTAATAGCATGAAATACATCCTTCTCTATATATACAATCAAGTTATCATTCAGCCATTGATCTCCCATTCGATTTTGAAGACTATTTTTGAAAAAATTCATTGCTGAAAAGGCCCTCTCAACACTGACTGTAGCAACTGAAAGAATTAATGTAAATGTCACTAACTTCCAAACTAATGGATACATAATATCTTTTTTAAACTCAACCATTCTCTTTGCAAGATCCCCAATTCCTTTCAATCCTGAAAATTCAATGCTAGAGCGCATATCCATAATGTAAATATCAAGTTGAACATCAAGTGCCATGAGCTCCATTTCAGAAAAATCACTAGGATAGAATTCAGCAAGTCACATCAATTTTTGTTTATCAAAAGCACCAAACGAGTCATATGGACATAAACATGCCATACACAAAAGCAACTCAATATTTGCCTCATTGAAGCGATTGTTTAGCTCTTGAAGTTGCATATCCAAAATAGTGTAAAACAAATCAATCCGATAATAATGCATATTTGTGATATCTGGAGTATTACGCATAGACCGCCCTTCAATTATAAACTTATCATCCATGTTAGGGACATCAATGTCATGCTTAACACAAAAAGAATATACTTTACCTAGTACAATATCCAATCCTTTCTCCCTCATCATTTTCAATCCATCTTTACATACACTAACCAATTTCTTCAAATAAAAAATTATAATACAAATTTGTAATTTTAGAGAATATAAGGAGCAAAATAGATAATATATCCTTTTAAAAAATTTTCCAAATCAAGGAGGGGCAATTGCCCGTCCTTGTCCCTTCCTGCCTCCGTCCTTGATCGTATAATATAAGTTTTTACATCAAATGGCTTGCATGATATCTCAACTTAATGGCGATCGTATTAAAGTCTATTACCTTGGAACTTATATATAATACTCATGTCAAACATGGAAGATACATTTAAACTCAAGTATGAATATTGATAAATATAAGAACTAAAAAAAAAAAAAAAGAGGAATAGAAAACCTAAAAATAAATAAAAAGAAGAGAATAATAAAAAGACTAATCCAAAAATGAAAGTAATTATAATCAGCATAAAAAAAAAAAGAGTAAAATTGAATGTTCCTGAAGCTAATGCTTTCTCATGTTTTTATTGTACACATTTTTTCTCTCACATGAATTCAACATATTTAATTTAGGAGAAAGATGCCGAAATGACAACCACATTGACAATAAGAATTATTCAAACCATAATTTCCACTCAAAAAAAAAAAAAGAAAAAAGAAAAGAAAGAACAAGAAAAAGTTAAGCTAGGTATAAAGTTGCAAGTGAAGGACAACATTAAACAGAACTTTATTGCTTCCAACGACCCGTGAATTATAATTTACGTTCAATTTGATAGCTACTATGTAGCTTCATTTTTAGTATCACCCAATCAATGCTGTCCACAAGATAAAATAGAGTTCGGAGATAAAACATATGATCACCATATATATATCACCATATTTGCATGACAATATATATTTTCTCTTAAAAAAAAAAGAAGATTAATTTAAAATTTTAATAAAATTTTTAGTTTTTATTTTTTTTTGGTGGCACACGCCAAATCTCTAGTGCCCTTAATACACACTAAAGCAAATTCAATGGCTCGCCGACCAAATAGTTTATTCTGCCATCATAACGTACTAATTAGCATTTAGTTGTATTGAAGTTCTTAATGATAATGACATGCAATGTTATGCACAAGCGAAAGCGATAACCAACCGAACAACCCAAAATGCACAACCATAACTATGCCAGATAATTAAATATAATAGCAACTAAAGAGGCAACTAATCAACCACAATGCAGAAATAGAAATAATACAAAGATTTAACGAGGTTTGGTATAAATACCTACGTCCTCGGGCGCCGCTGAAGAAACTTTCCACTATCTTCAAAGAGAAATACAAACTTTTGGGTCACAATACAAATATCACAACTATTGGGCCAAACTGCAATTACCCGAATAGTTGAGCCAAACTGTAATTACCCAAACAATTTGAGAAATACCACAAATACCCAAAACAAAGGGAAAAAAATAAATATTACAAACTTTAAGGTCCTTAATGAAAGGCCCTTAACCTTTGAGGTCTTATATGTGAGACCTTATAAATAGAGGGGGGTGAAGGATATTTCACTTAGGACACATAATCATTTCCCATAAGGCTTCTTTTATAAGCCTACAACAAACCCATGTTTTTTTCCTTAGCCAATGTGGGATCCTTCCCACTTTATGCATATGAGCCAATATCACTCAACAAATCTCCACCTTGGCGAATATGCCGACCCATCACAAATTTCTTCTTTTTCTCACATTCTCTATCACAACTACAACGCCTCCAAATGCGCCCAATGACGCAGTCAAACTCGTATAATGTTGATCAAGTCCAAATAATGACTGAACTTGATCGCTGTCACAACCTTAGTCAACATATCTGCGAGATTCTCGGCAGTCTCAATCTTCTGAAGTAAGATTCTTCCTTCATCAATGACCTCCCGCACAAAATGATACTGAACGTCAATATGCCTCGTACGAACATGGAACACTGGATTCTTCGCTAAATGGATAGCACTCTGACTGTCAGAATAAAGAGTGATCTTCTTCTAGCCAATTCTCAATTCATCCAGCAATCCCTGTAACCAAATAGCTTCCTTCACAGCCTCTGTCATTGCCATATACTCTGCCTCTGTAGTAGACAAAGCCACTGTAGACTGTAAAGTAGACTTCCAACTCACTGTTGCTCTTGCAAGAGTAAACACATAACCGGTTGTCGACCGACATTTATTCAAATCACTAGCATAATCTGAATCAACATAACCAATAGCATACTGACCACATGTATCATCCCTCTCAAAGACTAAGCCAACATCTACGGTTCTCAACAAATACCGTGGAATCCATTTCACTACTTGCCAATGTCCTTTACCAGGATTATGCATGTACCTGCTCACAACTCTAACTGCATGTGAAATGTCAGGTCTCGTACACACCATAGCATACATCAGGCTACCAACTGCATTAGCATATGAAACTCGAGACATATACTCTCGTTCCTCATCTGTACTAGGAGATAAAGATGCACTCAGCTTCATATGAGGAGCAAGTGGGGTACTTACAGGTTTTGACTGCTCTGTAATGCCAAACTGCTTAATACCTTCTTCAGATACTGCTTCTGAGTCAAACAAATCTTGCTTCTCCCTCTATCTCTGCTAATTTCCATGCCTAGTATCTTCTTAGCTTCACCCAAATCCTTCATCTCAAACTCTCGATTCAACTGAGTCTTCAACTTTGCAATTTCTTCGACATTCGTTGAAGTTATCAACATATCATCAACATATAAGAGTAGATAAGGAAGAACATCATTACGCTCCGAAAATACACCAATTACAAATTTGCTTCTTGTGTCCCTCTGACCTTCATAAACTGATCAAATCCCTTATACCACTGTCTGGGAGATTGCTTCAAACCATAAAACGATCTTTTCAGTTTGCAAACCAAATTTTCCTTACCACCCTTTGAATCCCTTCTGGCTGAGTCATATAGATTTCCTCTTCCCAGTCCACCATCATGCGTTCGAAACTAGCAAGTATACTAGTCGCAACAAGTAATAAAAGATGATGAGTAAGATATCGTTCCCCCGAGGATTGATTCTAATTGAATTTGTTATTCGAAAGCAACAATAAACTAAATGAGGGGGGTTTTGTTGATTGATTAATTAGATGAAATATTAATGCAAGTAAAGAATAACAAAACAGAAAGTTAATTGGAGTGAAAACTCAATGAGAGAAACCTGTTAAGGGATCCTTCTCTGCCACAAGATAATGGATTTGCTAATTAATCATAGAATTGTCATCCAATTACACCATTGAAATTATCAACCGTAGATAACAACAAGCTCTGTTATCCCAATCTTTCCTACTTTGTTGTTAAACAAAACAGGCTCTTTATTTAATCTCTATCCATTAAACAACCTAGAACAAGCTCTCTAAATTTAATTCAATGGATGCATTATTAAAAGAAAGACAGGTTGATCTAAGCAATAAACACACAAGCTCGGATTATTTAACTTAGGTTGTATTCTCCAATTGCAATCTCTGATCACAATTTTGCTACTAATGATTAGAATTCAAGACAATTACGGATCAAGATTTCTAGTCTAGCAATAGACAATATCCAGATTATATTCAGTTGGCCACCCAAATACAATCCAGCAAGCAATCATAAGCATTAAACATGGGAAAATACAAGCAACGTCAATTAGAGAATTGGATAACAACTTCTTGCACAATCAACTTACAAAAATCATATCAGGGGCTTTGAAATCACCCTCAACCAATTCAGATTCAGTTACACATGTTTAAGAACGTGGTAAATACAATACAACCTGGAGACATTCCAGAAAATGAGAGGGAAAGGGAAACTTAGCAAATTTGATGAAATCTATTAGGATTTGTAGTTCTTCCTCTTTCCAAGCCTTCAATCTCCTTCAAGAACTCCAAGAGATGAGAGAAATCCAAAGATGCAGCCTCCTCCACGTTCTCCCCTCTTCAAGTTATGAAAATAAAACCCTAAAATGTGTTTAATACTCTGCTACAGTAACCTGCTACAGTGTCCCGTATTATACATGCTACAGTGATTTGTGGAATTACATTTCTACACTTCTCACACTGTTTTGATTACAACTTTTGTACACTGAGTGGATTTATAAACCGTAAATTTCTCCAGAAAATAGACTTCGAGAGCTTTCCAACGGTATATAACATGTCATCGGGTTCATTGTATATCAATACAATTAAATCCGAGAAGATCACTGACTAGCAGAGGTGAAAATGAAGGGTTTTACTCCATTTGTGTGCAAGTTGCTCCAAAACTCCTACAAACATCAAAACCACACAAAAACATAAAAATACCAAGGAATATAGCAAAGAAACATTGACGAATTGATATAAAAGTAATACATAAATAGACACCTATCAAATTCCCCCACACTTAGACTTTGCTAGTCCTCGAGCAACTACGACAATATGAAATAAAACTAAACCGAAACAGAATCAACAAAAAAAATTAAAAAACACAAATGCTTTATCTTGCAAATAGGCCTCAAAGATTGTACTTAATTATAACCCAAGGAAAACTTCAAAATAATGCACTTGATCAAGAATTTTATCTCACAGATTAGTTTCGCTTCATTTCAATTCCTCAAGTGTGTGTGTGTAGAGCCATTCTCACCTAATCACTTGTAACCCAGATGAGTTTATGCATAAAAATGAATCATATTTAATATTGAAGATGTGTGTATAAATGAACTCCATAGGCTTGCTTTTCAAGTCACTCTCTACTAATGTAGACATGCATAACACTAAGGATCAAGTAAGACTTTATTAAGCTTGTAACGTTTGGCTTGGGTGAAGGTATGATAAAGGATAATAATTTGGCGCAAATCACCCACAAACACATAAATCATTCAAGACTATGTAGAGCTCAAGCCTATAACAAAACTTCTTTTCAATTCACCAGGTTACTCCCCCAAACTTATTTAGAACACTCAATCTTTTTTTTTTTTGCAGAAAACAAAGAAAACTACACCCCCACACTTTGTTGTTTCATTCTTTTTAAGAACATTAAGGGTATAGATCTCTTATTTTTCTTCTTTTGTTCTTTTTTTTTCTTTTTTTCTTCTTTTTTTTCTTTTTTTTTCTTTTTTTTTTATTACACTTCCCCTCCCCCACACTTAAACAACACATTGTCCTCAATGTATAAGTACGTGGACGATAGGTACAGATTGGCTTTTTTTTTTCTGTTTTTCTTTTTTCTTTCCAAACACAATGGAACTCACTTGTATTGCTCATGATACATCCCAACCTCCTCTAACTTCCCAAAAACAGAACATAGCTCAGAATTTAATTGTGAATGATCTACATGCTCATAGGTAAGGGATAAACTGTTTGGAACAAATTCATTTGAGGTTAGGAAATCTTTTAGTGAGTTAACAAAGTAAAAGGCTTACAGAGGCTCAAAGGGGTAACTAGGGATCAATTTCAGTCAAGGTTGGCTATTAAGGCTCAAACGGTCCAAAGATGGCCTAAATCATTTCTCCAATGTTGCACAGTCTAGGATTTCACCTCGAGTGACCATCAAACAAGTTCTAGAATTCATTGAAATCTGAAGAAACATTAAATTACATAAACTTTCTCTAAGTGAACAAATAACTCAGTGATAATAGCTCAGTGCTCAATGTTGCGCAAGGAATCAAAAGCAAAGCGTAAACCAATAAACATTTCAAGCACACAGATCCACGCATCATTTATCATTTTCCAAGAGTTATTCTTAATTCAATCATTATCTTATCATCGACCCACAAAATGCAAGCAAAGAGGTACGTGGCGTTGTTACACCTGAGTCAAGATTGTATATTTCAACAATCCTTAGGACCAGTAGCCCGCAGACTTAAGGTTTCCAGCCTATATACCTTTATTATGAAAGAACAAAACAAGAAACAAGACACTTCAAACAACATGAAATAAACAAACTACAAAGTTATTAAGGAGGAATGCGTTTCAAGGGTTAAGGAAACCCCATATTCTGCCATTCTCAGGTTTTTCCACAATTTTTTTTTTTAAAATCGAAACTGATAAAGATAAAAACACATAACAACTCTAAATTATGAAAAACTAAACTCACTTATAAAATAACAAAGTTCAATAAGTCAGCAAATAAAAACAAGTTAGTTAGAATGGGTCTAAAAAGTTTAGAAGTTAGTCTCCTTATTCAGCCATTATGGATTAAAGAAATCCAGAATGCGTTTCAAGAGAACTTGAACTTTTTAAGCCACCACTCTAAAAACCGAGATTAGAAAATATTACCTGGGACGAAAGAAATAACCTGAAAAACTCAAAAGAAACGACATGAAAAATCTCAAATAAACACACTAAAAAGAAAGCAAACAAAAACGAAGCAAACCAGCAAATAGAAATTACAGATGGAGGGTTAAATCCAGTTGACGCCTTTTGTTGCCTTCTCCAAACCAATTTATCCGAGCCATTGTTGGATCAAGTGAATAGACGAATTCTTGTAGTTTGTCAATTAACTCTCCTGCAGTTGAAGCTGTAACCAGCATTTGCCTTGCTGACGGTGAGATGAAATTTTTTTCTACGGCTTGATCAAGAAAGGACAACAAACCATCAAAAAAATTATTAACATTTAACAAACCAATGGGTTTCCGATGGATGTTTAGCTGTGCCCAAGAGGTGATTTGAAATATCTCCTCTAATGTACAATAACCACCCGGCAAAGCTATAAATGCATCGGACTTAACAACCATATGTGCAATACGCTCATGCATACTAGAGACCTGTAACTCTTCCCCGATTGTGTTGCCTACGATATCTCGTACAGCTAATGGTTTAGGGATAATGCCGAGAACTTTGCTCCGTCCTAGGGATGCAGCTGTTGACACACACCCCATTAACCCAAGACTACCCCCTCCATAAATCAAATTAATACCCCTCGCAGCTAATGTCCTACCAAGATCAAGAGCTGCTGTGGTAAACTCTCCATCTTTACCAAATTGCGATCCGCAAAATACCCATATATTGCGGAATCGCCGAATTGGTGTTTTCTCCATTTCTACAAGTGCTCTAATCTTGTGTAAGACACGTTAGATATTATGCTTTTCAATTGCAAGACAGGTTATTGAATGACATATGAAAATATGCAGAATGTATATATACACCCATAAAACTCTCAAATTTTGACACATGGGGACATACTTTCGGTGGGGGTTGCTCGATGCAGATTTATCGCCCCAAGATTTTGAAAAAATGAGATATGCTTTCGGCAAGGTTTGACAAAACCTACACACTTGTCTCCCACGTGAAGCATGGAAAATGGAGATACACTTTCAGCGGGGGTTGACAAAACCCCACACTTGTCTCCCACGTGAAGCATAAAAAATGGAGATACACTTTCGGTGGAGGTTGACAAAACCTCCACACTTGTCTCCCACGTGTACTTATGCCATAGGGTAGTCATATGGTTTGTCAAAAAGAAAACTTGAAATTAAAACAAACAAAATCAACAAACAACAACAACACAAAACCAACATTGATAATCAGATCAAACGAAACAAAACAAATTCTACAACAACAACACACATTCAAATATACAAGTAGTTGTGATTGTGGCTCACATCTTCCTCTGGATTTACGTCCAGTAACGGCTGAAACGCCTTCTATGAGTCGGGGATTTGCTTCCCATCCAGTTTTCTTATAAACTGGCAAACAGGGTCGTTTTTAGTCAGATTCCCTATACTATAACACTGCAATTCATCACGAAATTGTGTCCATAGATTAAGCAATTCACACTGAACAAGTTCACAAGAATGTGACTCGAGAGTTAACAAAACATTATCCAGCGACTCATTACTCAAACCATTCTTAATAAATGAAAGTTTATCTTCTCTATTCCTGGACGCAAAACCTAATGAACGACAAGTCTGGTTACAACTCCATCTAGCACATTTATAACATACTTGTAACCTTTTCGCTCTTCGCCTCTTGGCGTAGTAGCTCTTTCCTAGACCAGGCATGTATTTTGCGAGATTTATGTCCGGCTCACTGGACAATCTCACCTTGGCTTCGATAAGCCATCGGATATCAGCAGGCACATTTAGGAGCATCAACGCCCAAAGTCTAGTCATCCGTACTTTATAAATTTTTAACACAGCATTTTGAGGAAGTGAAGGGAAATATTTACGAAGGTTCGACAGAAAGATATCGGCATCCATTGAAGAGGAGAAAAGAAGAGATATTACCGATAATGCGATCGAGTTTCTTTTTCTCCAAGATATGCGTGTTTCAAACCTTTGGCGAATGACTTCGATTTCCGTTTGGATGTTTCCACAAGCTGCTGCACAAATGAGCTCAAAGCACAGAGTACTCAAATTAAACAAAAGAAAGGAAAAGAAAAGAGCAAAAACGAAACTAAAGACACATAAAAGAGATAACAACACAATAGCAAACAAAGTCAAAAACAAGTAAAAAATATAAAAACAAATGAAACAGATGGCAAAGAGAGATAAAACCTGATCAATTTGATGGCCTACGAAAGGAATCTCCTTGAGACACAAAAATCGATCATTATTACCTCATTTTATTTTTCTTTTCTTCTTTTCTTTTATTTTTCAAAAACATTGGGTTGCCTCCCAATAAGCGCTTGGTTTAACGTCCTCAGCCCGACGTTGGTTCCATCATGGGAGGATCCAATTTCCGTTGTGCTTCTATAATGGGCTTGGATCCCTCTTCTAACAAGATACGGTCAATGCATATGGATGGGCCTTGGATTTCAACAATTGTCCACTCAATAGCTATTTTTGTGATCTGTAAGTATTTGGACGAGTTTATCTTCTTGTATTCGTGCAAGGCCCATTTCCATTGTAACTCGCAAAGTATCATTCTCACCCAAGAATCCATAATTCAAATGATCTGGAAGTGACTTAACTCGCAAGGTATTTGGCTTTCATACAGAAGGAGAAGTTTCTTCATTAATAAAGCAATTCATGTATGAAACCATCATACCTATTTTGTAGGTGATAGCTATAGTCTCATCCAAGCTTGTCACAGCTTCATCCACTTCTTTAGACACTTGTATCAGCTTTCTTGGTTCTTTGAAACTTTCTATCCTTATGTGTTCACTAATATCAACATCCACTCCATTCTTGCGAGTTAACTCAAAACATTGTTGTGGCAAATAATCAATACCGTCAACTGCAAAAACAGAATGTAAGTCATTAGAGTACCTCATTTCCTCAAAAATATTAAAACATATCACCTTGCCATGAAACTCTATGGTCAAAGTGCCATAATGAACATCAATCTTGATTCTAGCAGTTTTCGAGAATGGCCTCCCTAAAAGAATCGGTGTTGGATTAGGAA
>SNVD02012781.1:0-70114 GCA_013180625.2 Boswellia sacra
GTATGTGGTCCGATAAGTGACTCTTTGGTAGGTAGGAAATACTTTGTTACTTACATTGGTGACGCTTCATTAAAGGTTTGGGTGTTCCTCTCTTGAAATCTAAAGATAAAGCTTTTCAAAGTTTCAAAAAGTTTTATGCTATGGTTGAAAAGGAAGTAGGAAAATTTCTGAAGTGTATTAGTAATGATAGTGGAGGTGAATATACATCTCATGAGTCTAGAAATTACTGTTGCCAACATGTTATAAGGCATAAGAAGATAGTTCCTTGCACTTCACAAAACAATGGTGTAGTTGAAAGAATGAATCACACTATTGTAGAGAAGGTCATATGTATGTTGAGGACAACCAACTTACCTAAATCTTTTTGGGCTGAAGTTATTCGCACTGCATGTTACCTTATCAATAGATCTCCACCAATAGCATTGAACTTTGAAGTTCCTAGAAAAGTATAGATTGGTAGAAATATTTCCTACACACATCTAAAGCTATTTGTGTGTAAAGCTTTTGTACACATACCTAAAAAGCAAAGATCCAAACTAGATGACAACTGCACGCCATACATCTTTGTGGCTTATGGAGACGAAGAGTTTGGTTATAGACTATGGGATCCACAAAAAAAAAAAAAAAACAAGTTGATAAGGAGTAAAGATGTGATCTTTCAAATCAGACATTGTTGGATATCTACAAAACCACTCAACCCAAAAGCTCAAATAAGGGTATAGTTGATCTTACTCTTATTTCATTGCCAACACAACCAAGCTACTAATGAAGAAGTAAAGCAAGGCAATTATGAGGAAAGAGAAGATGATAAAGAAGAAGACCAAGAAAAAGCCATAAAAAAAGCAATAAAAAAAAAACCAGTAAAGAAAGAACCCGCCAAAAAAAAAGCCAAAAAAACCAAAAAAAAAAAGACAATGTTTCACTTACAATATCTAAGTTTTATTTATGTTGAAACTTTATTATCTCATAAAAGAATACATCCACATTCACAAAAATACCAACACCAGTCTCTAATTTTACATTCCATCGAAGAATCAAATAGAATTGAAACAAAAATAAAAGATGTCAATAAAACTGGAAACAATAACGAGTTTCCAATAGAACTTCTAAACAATAAATACCCTTTGCAAATCCACCACCACCTTCACAAACATCCCTAACTTTACACCTAATCTAATCTGACCTAAATTTCTCTCAGACTAGATTAACCTAATCTAACAATAGGGGTAGTGTAAATATTTTTAAAAAGGTTGGGGATGGATTTTTCTGCATATAATGAGGGGTCGGGTGATATTTCCCCTATTTATTAATTTAGGATGTGGCTAACGAATTGTTCAAAATATTTAGCTGAATATTTGATTAAACATTCAATATATATATATATATATATATATATATATGGTAATGGGATAATTTCCAAAATTTGGACAACAGTTTTCAACTAATTTTTCCCCTTTTAAACTCGAAACAATAACTTATTAATTGTTAGGGTTGTCTTAACTAAATTAAACAACCTCATGCCAAACCTCAGATTTAGCACGAAACAAAAAAACACAAACAATTGTATCAATTAAAAATAGCCAAGCTAGCTAGCTACAATTACCTAGGCTGTACGAAACAACGGTATCGATCATTCTTAAACTTTGAACTTAAGCTCTGACTTGACTTGGAAATTGCAAAACTTACTGTGTCTGCATAGCCAGCCAATAATGCTGAGCCATGCCTGAAAAGCTTCTTCTCTTTCATTCTTAAAAGTCGGGACCTTCTATTTTCTTATTACACAAGAGATTCTTTTGGTTGAGAGTTAGGTGGGAATTTTCTATGCGACCCGCGAATCTGACATGATATGACATGAAAATTAGCAGGTCTGAGTTTATCTTAATAGTTTTCGGATCGTTTTCAGATTGAAATTTTCAATCAGTTTAATAATTGTGTCATGTTCGGGCTGAGGGTCTAAATCCACAGGTGACATGAACCCGTTTAGTGACACGAACCCGTTTGGTAAAATGAACCTATTTTGTAACACATTTAACATGAATAAAACATGATACTATATAAATTTGTAATGTATAATCGTGTCATAATCGTGTTATTTGTGTTAGCCCTAAGGCTATATGATAATTTTGATGATAACAATACACATTGATTCATTGAGATTTACTAATATATTTATTTATGTGCAAGAATAAGATTATTGAAATAATTATAAAATCAAGAAGGGGCTTATTAAAATGAAGTGTTGAAAGCTTAGAGAAGACTACAGTTAAAGGCTCGCAAAGTTTAAGTACAAGGTTTGATTCAAGGAATGTGATATTATGAGCATGTTTATCAATTTGGTCATATATTTTCTCCTACAAATGTCAAATAATGTGCTTCTGACTTTGGAAACTTACTCATTTATAAACCTTTCATATGTTTTTAAGAAATTCAAATTTCAAGTGCAAGATTGTCCAAATCATCATGCAAGTTGAAAGACCAATGGAAGCAGCTGACATGAGCACCGAATACTCTTTTGGACATATCTTGAGCTAGAAAAATCAAAATGACTTAATTCTTACGGCATTAGAAAGATGACTTAATGGGGCACATTTCATATGTTTTGAAGAAATTCAAATTTCAAATGGAAGACCGATATAATTGACATGCAATTCGGTGGACTGACCACAGAGCATAAAATCGACTCACGATAAGCACCATGGTGTTTTTGGCCATAGTCTTCAGATAGAGATATCCAAATTGCTTTTGATTCTTCATGTTTTAGAAAGCTTTTCAAATTGAAAGATCTTTTATGTTTTGAAGAATTCATTTTCAAATGGAAGGCTAACATAATTATCATTCAAGTCCGTGGACAGACACATGGAAGAAAAATCAAGTCACTTGAGCACCGATGGTGTTTTGGCCTATCTTGAGCTTACAGATTATCCAAATGACTTGGTTCTTGTTGCGTTTGGAAAGCTTGTTCAATATGCAGATCTTTTATGTTTTACAGATTTTCAAATTTCAAACGGAACATTGACAAAAATGGCAAACAAGATTACGGTTTTTATGGTGGGCAGAAAATTTAGAGTTGGTGTCTTCACTTGATTAAGTTCATCTCATTTGCTTATAAAAGGAGCCCTTCTCCCATGCATTCAGCAAGAGCAAGAGAAGCATCTATCAAGCAAAAAACAAGAGAAATATCAAGTCTAGAGAGCTTTTGTATTCTTTATCTACTCTTTGAAGAGAGTTTACTTTTGTTGTAAAAATTATCCTTGTTCTTGAATTGTGGCGAGAGTGAGATATTCTTGTAAAGGATAATAGTTATCCTTGAGAGAACTCTTGTTGTGTGTTATCAAGAGGAACTCTTTCCTTGGTGAGGTTGTTCATCAAGAAGAACTCTTGGTGTGGTGTTATCAAGAGTTGAAGAAAAAGTCTTGGTGTTGTTGTTCATCAAGCAAGTTGTAAAGATTTTAACAACTCAGTGGAAAGCCTAGCTTGGAGCTAGGAGCCCGTGGACGTAGGCAAGGTTTGCCGAACCACGTAAATTGAGTTTGCACTCTCTCTATCCCTATACTCTTTACATTTACTTGCACTTGAGATTATTTATTATTGCTATTCTCTTGATTGCATCTTAGATAACTTCTATTTTCATCTTCTTCACTTCTATTCTCAAAAGAAAAAGTGAAATAATTTTTATCTTTCAAGAAAAGTTTTATAAATTCGTTTTGATAAATAAAACCCAATTCACCCCCCCTCTTGGGTTGTCATACCTGGGTCAACAAGTGGTATCAGAGCAAGGTTGCTCATTTTTTTTAAATCTTAACCGATTTTGAGCTATGGCTACTTTTAATTCAACTTCATATGTTGAGGGACTTTCTATCTCTAGACCTCCATTTTTTAATGGAAGTGATTACTCTTATTGGAAAACTAGAATGAGTATTTTCTTGAAATCTTTTGATTATGATTTGTGGTCTATTGTTTTGGAAGGACCTTTTGTTCCTACCAAAATTGAAAATGGGGAATGCATGCTTAAAGAACCTAAAGAGTTTAGTGAAGATGATAAAAAGAAATTGAGTTTGAATGCTAAAGCTATGAATGTGTTGTATTGTGCTCTAGATAGAAATGAGTTTAATAGAATATCTACTTGTTCTACGGCACAAGAAATATGGCACACACTTGAAGTAACTCATGAAGGAACTAGTCAAGTTAAAGAATCAAAAATTAGTATGCTAGTTCATAGTTATGAGCTTTTTAAGATGAAATCGGATGAATCAATTTCTGAAATGTTTACTAGATTTACGGATATTATTAATAGTTTGAAATCTCTTGGTAAATCTTATTCTAATGTTGAAATGGTGAGAAAGATTCTTAGGTGTCTACCAAAATCTTGGGAGCCAAAGGTGACGGCAATTCAAGAAGCAAAGGACCTCACCAAACTACCATTAGAAGAACTTATGGGTTCTCTCATGACTCATGAAATCACCTTGAAGGAGAATGAAGAAGAAGATTGCAAAGTGGCAAACATGTGTTTCATGGCTTTAAGTGAAGATGAGGTAAGTATTCTAAACTATGATCCTAAACTTTCATATGATGAATTACTTGAAGCATTCCAAAATTTACATGTGCAAGTTGATAAGCAAAATTCAAAAATCAATGCTTTCAAAAAGAAGTCAAAAATCATGTTATCTCAATTAGAAGAGTTGGTAGAAATAAATGAAGCTTTAGAAAATGAAAATGAAATTTTAAAGCAAAAAGATTTTGAAAGTTTGGAAAGTCAAATACATTTATTAAAAACTGAAAATGACATTTTAAAACAAAAGGATTTTGATAAATTGGAGAAACAAAATGTTATTTTGAAAAAGGAAAATAATGACTTAAGAAATATTGTTGATAGTTTTACAAAAAGCACAAAAAATTTGAATTCTATGTTACAAAACCAAAGGTGTGTTTTTGATAAAAGAGGGTTAGGATATAAAACTCATAAAAATCAAAAGTATTTTAAAAACTATTTTGCCATGCATCTTCTAGGAATAATCCTAATCATTCATGTACTTATTGTGGAAGAAAAGGGACACAAAGTGCATTTTTGTTATATTAAGAGAAATCCTAATTTGAAACAAATATGGTTTCCAAAAAGTACTATAACTAACCCCCAAGGACCCAAGAACATTTGGGTACCAAAAAGTTACTCTTTGAATGTTGATTGTAGAGACAAAGGAGTGGCAAACACAAGTGGTACTTAGATAGTGGATGCTCAAGGCATATGACCGGAGATGCCTCCAAGTTCTCAAGATTAATCATGAATAAAGGAGGATATGTGACATTTGGTGATAATGCCAAAGGAAGGGTAATGGGACATGGTGATATTGGTAACCCTTCTTCACCTATTATTAAAGATGTTTTGCTTGTTCATGGTTTAAAACATGATTTGATTAGCATTAGTTAATTGTGTGATAAGGGATATTTTGTTACTTTTGAGCTTAATAGATGTGTGATTAAGGAGGTTAGTAACAATAAGACATTATTTGTTGATAATAGATGTGGTAATATTTATACAATTGATATTGATGTTAATGATCATGTAGAAAATTATTTCATTGTTAATCATGATGCTTGGTTATGGTATAGAAGATTAGGTAATGCTAGCATGGACACAATTTTAAAAATTTCTAAAAATGATTTAGTTGATGGTCTTCCAAAAATAAAATTTGAAAAGGATAAGATTAGTGATGCTTGTCAATTTGGAAAACAAGTGAGAACTTCTTTTAAACATAAGAAATTTATTTCAACAAATAAACCTCTACAATTACTTCATGTGGATTTATTTGGACCATCAAGAACTCAAAGCCTTGGTGGAAAGTATTATATTTTTGTTATTGTGGATGATTATTCAAGATTCACTTGGGTGTTATTCTTGAAAACTAAAAATGAGGCCACACAAGCTTTTTCAAAATTTACAAAAGAGTCCAAAATCAAAAAGGGTATTCTATTGTGTCCATTAGGAGTGATCATGATGGTGAAGTAGACAATGTTGCATTTGAAAATCTTTGTGATGAAAATGGTTTTGAACATAATTTTTCCTCACCTAGAACTCCACAAAAAAATGGTGTTGTTGAGAGGAAAAATAGGACTATCCAAGAAATGGCTAGGACCATGTTACTTGAAAATAATTTGCCAAAATATTTTTGGGCCGAAGCCGTTAATACCGCATGCTTTATAATCAATAGAGTCCATATTAGAGCTTTAATGAAGAAAAATCCTTATGAACTTTGGAAAGGAAGAAAACCCAACATTGGATTTTTTAAAGTTTTTGGATGTAAATGTTTTATTTTAAACACCAAGGATAACCTTGGAAATTTGATGCAAAAGCCGATGTTGGAATTTTTGTTGGCTACTCCAACCATAGTAAAGCATATAGAGTTTTTAACAAAAAGACTCTTACTATTGAAGAATCTATGCATGTTAAATTTGATGAAACTAATGTTATTTCTTCAAAGACTTTAGATGATGATATTGTTGAGGTAGAAAGGCAAATCAAGGAATCAAGGCTTGATGAAAAGAGCCAAGATGAATTACAATTTCAACAAGAAAAGCTTGAGGAAGTAAATGATTCTTCCCAAGAATTACCAAAGGAATGGAGGTATGCAAAAGCTCACCCTAAAGATCTCATTATTGGTGAACCATCACAAGGTATGAAAACTAGATCTTCTTTTAAGAACTTTTGTAATCATTTTTGCATTTGTCTCTCAATTTGAATCAAAATCTTTTAAAGAAGCCAAAAATGAGGAAAGTTGGATTTTGGCTATGCAAGAAGAATTGAACCAATTTGAGAGAAATCAAGTTTGGAAATTAGTCTCTAGACCTAAATATGACTAAACCCCTTAGTCAAGATATATTTTGCATAATAAGAAGAGAAGTAGTTATGTTGGATATGTCTTAATTTTTCTTTTATATGATAATCTTTAAATGGTAGCATATGTTAAGGGGAAGAATATATTTAGGGGGAGTAATTAATTTGACTACATCTTTTTGATGATAACAAAAGGGGGAGAAATGGATGGTTTGGATGGTTTGCTTATATTCATAACAATTGCTTTCTTTTTGCTTATTCTTGATTTTATTTTCATTCTTTATTTTAGATATTATTTGAAAGCAATCACTGGTTTGTCATCATCAAAAAGGGGGAGATTGTTAGCCCTAAGGCTACATGATAATTTTGATGATAACAATACACATTGATTAATTGAGATTTACTAACATGTTTATTTATGTGCAAGAGTAAGATCATTGAAATAATTTTAAAATCAAGAAGAGGCTTATTAAAATGAAGTGTTGAAGCTAAAGAGAAGACTACATGTTAAAGGCACCAAAGTTTAAGAACAAGGTTTGACTCAAGGAATGTGACACATGAGCAATGTTCAATCAATTGGTCATATATATCTCTACAAATATCCAAACGATGTGATTCTTGAGCCTTTGGAAAGCTTACTCAATTATAACATTTCATATGTTTTAATGAAATTCAAATTTCAAGTGCAAGGTTGTCCAAATCATCATGCAAGTTGAAAGACAAATGGAAGCAGCTGGCATGAGCACCGAATACTCTTTTGGACATATCTTGAGCTAGAAAAATCAAAATGACTTGATTCTTGCGGCATTAGAAAT
This sequence comes from Boswellia sacra, assembly GCA_013180625.2. Taxonomy (NCBI): domain Eukaryota; kingdom Viridiplantae; phylum Streptophyta; class Magnoliopsida; order Sapindales; family Burseraceae; genus Boswellia; species Boswellia sacra. The sequence continues at coordinate 7,645 of SNVD02012781.1, forward strand.
ATGACTTAATGGGACACATTTCATATGTTTTGAAGAAATTCAAATTTCAAATGGAAGGCCGACATAATTGACATGCAATTCGGTGGACTGACACAGAGAAGAAAATCAACTCACATGAGCACCGAATGGTGTTTTGGCCTTATCTTAAGATAGAGATATCCAAATGCTTTGATTCTTAATGTTTTGGAAAGCTTATTCAAATATGCAGATCTTTCATGTTTTGAAGAAATTCAAATTTCAAACGGAAGGCTGACAGAATTATCATTCAATTTGGTGGACTGACACAAGAAAGAAAAATCAAGTCACATGAGCACCGAATGGTTTTTTGACCATATCTTGAGCTACAGATATCCAAATGACTTGATTCTTGATGAGTTGGAAAGCTTATTCAAATGTGAAGATCTTTTATGTTTTACATATTTTCAAATTTCAAACGGAACATTGACAAAAATGGCAGACAAGATTACGGTTTTTATGGTGGGCAGAAAATTTGGAGATGGTGTCTTCACTTGATTAAGTTCATCTCATTTGCCTATAAAAGGAGCCATTCTCCCATGCATTCAACAAGTGCAAGAGACGCATTTTATCAAGCAAAAAAGCCAAGAGAAATATCAAGTTTATAGAGCTTTTATATTCTTTATCTACTCTTTGAAGAGAGTTGTACTTTTGTTGTAAAAACTTTTCTTTGTTCTTATATTGTGTGAGAGTGAGATCTTCTTGTAAAGGATAAAAGATATCCTTGAGAGAACTCTTTCCTTGGTGAGGGTGTTCATCAAGAAGAACTCTTGGTGTGGTGTTATCAAGAGTTGAAGGAAATAGTCTTGGTGAAGTTGTTCATCAAGCAAGTTATAAAGTATTCTACAACTTAGTGGAAAGCCTAGCTTGTGGAGGAGCTAGGAGCCCGTGGACGTAGGCAAGGTTTGCCGAACCACGTAAATTGAGTTTGAACTCTCTCTATCCCTATACTCTTTACATTTACTTGCACTTGAGATTATTTATTATTGCTATTCTCTTGATTGCATCTTAGATAAATTCTATTTTCATCTTCTTCACTTCTATTCTCAAAAGAAAAAGTGAAATAATTTTTATCTTTCAAGAAAAGTTTTATAAATTCGTTTTGATAAATAAAACCCAATTCACCCCCCCTCTTGGGTTGTCATACCTGGGTCAACAATTTGAACTGTCATAATTGTGTCTGTAAACATGTCGTGTTCGTGTCAAACTATTTAAAAGTGTCATATTCGTGTTAATTACTTAAACGTGTCATAATCGTATTAATTATTTAAACGTGTTATAATCATTTTAAATGGGTTATATTTGTATTTAACACGAAAACGACCTATTTATTATTCGTGTTAGCATTTCAGATCGTGTAACCCGTTTAATAACCATGTCGTGTTTGGATTGGGCCTTTTTGTGTCGTGTCACAGCTCGACACGACAATAACACGAACCCAAATTCTCACCCCTAGTTGGGAGACTTTAATTTGCCTCGTAAATCAAATTTTGAATAGCACATGCTGCAAACAAATTATCCAAGGTAGACACTAGCTACCTCTGAAGTCGTATCTATTTTATATTTAAGGGTGTGAACACTGATGGGCAGCTTTTGATGCATTATATTGTATTTTGGTTATTTATTGCAGTTTGTGCTCTTTCATAGCGGCTAGCTAGTAGCTCTTGCAAAATACGGGTGTGGCTACTATACATTGTGTGCCTATACATCCATGGTACATTGATGTACCGGTACTTTCATTTCTAAATTTATATAAATTTTATAAATGAGTGTGTAAAAGTTATAAATGAGTATGAAAAAATGATAAAAGTTATAAATAAGTTGTATTTACAACTTTTACATACTCATTAATACAACTTTTACATATACATTTATGACTTTTATATAAATTTAAAAAATTAATGTATCGGTACATCAATAGTACCATAGTATAAGTCGCACAACACTAGTCAACAACTACATGCTTGGTCTTTTTCTGCCCGAGGGGCACGAACCAGCAATTTTTAAGTGGCCTCACTCTTGCATGCAGTATTGCATCCCACCAATCCAGTAGCCTATGCAGCACCATAGTGTTGATTTAATGCCACAGGATTGGTGAGTGTACTACATCCCACTATACCATGACCCTCTCAGTTAAGTGAAGTATTTGAACTACAAATCATCATTTTCTTTGGACTACGTGATGAGTTCAAGTCATACAATAACATTTATTTTCATGCATGTTTTAAAACAACTTTCAAATTAATAGATACATAAGTTTAAACGATTAAAATTGAACCTTTCATTAAGATGTATTAATTATGGATATTATATTTACTCTCAACATTCCAAAAATTCTTAAATCTAATACTTCAAAAGTTATGAAAAAAATATTGTTGGTGTCAACATGCATGTGCCATGCACATGTTATTTTGTACAACTTGTGATAAAACTAGAATATTATGTTGATTCCTATTTTACTATTTCTAGAAGAATATTATAGAAAATATTTGGTTTACAATAAATATCTCCTTAGATTAGGATATTGTTTCTTGTATCCTAATTAAAATAGGAGAATATTTATTTGTGTCTTAATTCCTTTAGGAGATTAATTATATCTCTTTCTATTATATTTCTCCTTATCCTAATATGATTTTGATTAGAATTTTTACAGGATTCTGAGGAGGTTTCGTCCAGACCTCCCACTATATATACAAAGTTATTTTTACATAACTTGGTGTGTTGATTAGTCGGTTGGTTATGGAAATTCATGTCAAGGCATTCCAAGGATTAAGAGGAGAGCTTCAATGCAAATAGGAATGTCTCTTTGATTTGATTTTATGAGTATTTTATTCATGTATAAGAGGTTGAAATCGCACATGAATTGTTGATTAGGCCTGTGTGAGTTCGTGGACACTTGAGAGAATTTACGAGTTAAGTGTTTATATAATTCAGTATCAGACATCGTTGTTATGTATAACTTAACAGTGTGTTGTTAAGTTATCTGTTACAGAGAGTGGGCAGTGTCACTAGAGTTTAAGATCTTGGCAAGATTTTGTTTTACAAAGATTAGGTCAGTGTGTAAGAGTGAGTTAGCACTGTAAACGATCCTGAAGATTGTACAAACAAGAACTTAGTGAATTGCAGCTCTATAGCTGTCCGTGGATGTAGGTTTTATAACCGAACCACGTAAAAATCCTCCTATGTTGATTTACATTACAGTTTAATGTTATATTTCTTATAACTGCATACTTCCAGAACTTACAATTGGTATCAGAGCAGGTTCGCTAATAGACAAGTGAAGAAAACAATCAGTTGATCTGGAAGAATGGAGTTTACTTGCAATAGAGGATCCAGAACACGACCACCTATTCTTGATTATGGTAATTACCCATATTGAAAGGTAAGAATGATGATGTATATCAAATCTCTTGATGACAAGGCGTGGACTAGTGTGCTTAAAGGATGGACACCACCAACAAAGTTAAATGCTTTTGGTGATTTTGAACCCAAACCAGAAGATAAATGAACTGATGAAGAATACTGACGTTCCAGTTGGAATTCTAAGGCTCTCAATACAATTTTTGCTGCAGTGGACTTAAACAATTTCTGACAGATTTCTAGATGCAAAGTTGCCAAAGAAGCATGGGACATACTTGAAGTAAAACATGAAGGTACTGCATCGGTTAAAATATCTAAATTGATGAGACTTAATTCTCAATTTGAAAATTTAATGATGCATGAGGATGAATCGATTTCTGAGTTTTACTCTAAGATATGTCACATCACAAATTCTGCATACATGCTTAGCAAAAATTTCGCTGATGCAGAAATTGTTAGCAAAATAATAAGGTCTGTTCCAAATAAATTTTAACCTAAAATTTTAGCCATTGAGGAAGTTAAAAACACTGATGAGATGAGGGTTGATGAACTGTTTGGCATTCTCCAAAACTTTGAAATTAATCAAAGTACTAGGAAGCAAAAAGGAAAAAGCATTGCATTCAATGTTAAAACTGAAAAATCTGATGATGAAAGTAATGATGAGCTTGATGAAACTGATTCTAAATAGATAGCTTTTTTAACAAGAAATTATGTCAAGTTCATGAAAAGAAATTTCAGGAAAAAGAATCAAGGAAGGCCATCAAACTCAAATGAAGAAAAATTCAGGAAGTTCAACAAGGAGAATGACAAGAAGAAGTCAAAACAACCTGATAAGAAAGGGCAGATTCAGTGTTATGAATGTTCTGGTTATGGGCATATTCAGTCTGAATGTGCTAATCTCAATAAGAAGAACAAAGGCCTGACAGCAATCTGGAGTGATGAATCAGAATCAGATTCAAAAGATCAAGATTGCATGGGTAATTTTGTTGCATTTACAGCACCTGTAGCTGATAAAGGAAAGCTATTATGTCTGACATAACAGAAAATTGTAATATGTGTTGATCATTCTGATGAAGAAGATGGTCCTGAGTACTTTGAAGAGTTGCAAGAAACTTACAATGCACTCTATAGTGAATGGCTGAGTCAAAAAGAAGAAATCAAAACCTTGAAAAGAATATTGAAGTGCTGGAATGTGAAATATCTTACACTGAAAACCGTATCACAGAACTGAAGATTGCTTTGACAGACAAAATAGCACATATTGAGAAAATCACAACAGAGCTGATTGAGAGCAAAAGATGTGTTGATCAACTCAGAATCAGATCAACTAAACTTGATCAAGTCTTGAGTCTTGGAAGAGACAACTCCAACAAACATGGATTGGGATACATGGAAGGTAATGTTGCATCTTCATCAAAAACAATGTTTGTAAAAGCTTCAACATCAAATAAAAATTCTGAACCTAACTCAATAAGATCCAGTCCTAGTTCAAAATTAATGAAACATTTGTTTCTCCTCTGAGCTCTTTCAAATCTAGTCCTGAAGAGGTAAGAAAATTCATTCCTACTTGTTATTTTTGTGGTCAAAAGGGACATGTTAGACCTAAATGCTTTAAATTGTTAAATCTTTTACATAAAAGATCAAGACACTTCAAACTGTTACAAAAGTCACAACTACAGTGGGTTAAGAAAGAGAAGACAGTATGCAAAGTTGCTTTCACTACACTTAAGAACTCTTCTAATGATTTTTGGTATTTTGACAGTGGTTGTTCCAGGCACATGACTAGAAATAAGCAGTTTTTAACATATTTTAAAGCATGTAGGGAAGGAAATGTCACCTATGGAGATGGAGCAAAGAGTAAGATCATTGGCAAAGGCACTTTGAATGTCAAAGGCCTACCCAACTTTCAAAATGTCTTGTTGGTTGAAGGTTTGAAGGCTAATCTTATTAGTATTAGTCAGATATGTGATGACAAGTATATTGTTAATTTCACACAAAACAAATGCATAGTCTTAGATAATCTTGGTAAATGCATTCTAGAAGGTAATAGATCTTTGGATAATTATTATTTGGTAAAGATTGCATTTCAAGCTAGGATTTCGGATTTAGAATTGTGGCATCAAAAATTAGGACACTTAAATTACAAAGACTTGGTTAAATTAACTAAGTTAGGTGCTATAAAAGGAGTTCCTAAACTTGATGTCAAAGTTAATGAAATTTATGGACCATGTCAAATGGGAAAACAAATTAGAAGTTCACACACAAATCAAATCCATATCTTAGCACATCCAAACTACTTGATTTGCTTCACATGGATCTTATGGGTTCTATGCAAATTGAAAGCATTACATGTAAAATATACATATTTGTTTGCGTGGATGATTTTTCTAGATATACTTGGGTTGATTTTATTAAAGAAAAATCTGACACTTTTGAAGCTTTCAAGAATCTTTTTGTTAAGCTTGAAAATGAGCAAAATAGGAACACTGGAAGGATTGTGAGAATCAGAAGTGATCATGGAAAGGAGTTTGAAAACGTTAGCTATGCTGACTTTTGCAAATATTATGAAATTGATCATGAATTTTCAGCTCTCAAAACCCCTGAACAGAATGGCATTGTGGAAAGAAAGAATAGAACTCTTCAAGAGATGGCTAGAGTGATGCTTAATAGCAAGAAGTTGACCAAGAGGCTATGGGCTGAAGCAATAAGCACTACTTGCTATATTTCAAATTGAGTTTTTCTAAGACCTGGCACTAACCAAACACCTTATGAAATTTTGCAAAGTAGAAAATCGAATTTGAAATATTTTCATGTTTTTGGATGCAGGTGTTACATCTTAAATGACAGAGAGCAGTTAAGAAAATTAGATCCGAGAAGTGATGAAGGAGTCTTTGTGGGATATGCACAAAACAGTAAAGCATTTCGAGTTTACAATCTAAGAACTGAGATAGTCATGGAATCTGTAAACGTATTATTTGATGATCTGGATGATTATGCAAAGTACTCAAAAGAGAAAAACATAACCAACTTCATAGAAGATACAGAGAAATCAAATTCAGACAGTAACAATAAAGAAGATTCTATTATGAAAGAGGAAACAGCTGCTGTTACACCTGACGTAACAATGATAACTGACAACTCAGATTTGAACAGAAATTCAATCAAGAATAAGGATGATAGAAAAGATCCACCCACTTAGATTCAAAAGGCACATCCAACAAGTTCTATTATTGAAACACTAGATGGTATGATGAAAACTCGAAGCAAGGTAAGAAATGAGGTAAGATTTGCATGTTATGTTTCTTTAGTTGAACAAAAAAATGTGAAAGAAGTTTTAAAAGAAGATGTTTGGATTCAAGCTATGCAAGATGAACTTAATCAGTTTAAAAGGAACGAAGTATGGGAATTAATTCCTAGGCCAAAAAATGCAAATGTCATTGGAACTAAATGGATATTCAAAAATAAAACTAATGAAAGTGGCCAAGTAGTAAGAAATAAAGCTAGGCTAGTTGCACAAGGTTATACTCAAGTAGAAGGCATAGACTTTGATGAAACCTTTGCACCAGTAGCTAGACTTGAATCAATCATATTACTGTTTGCAATTGCTTGTTTACTTGATTTTAAGTTGTACCAAACGGATGTTAAAACAGCATTTTTAAATGGCTATCTTAATGAGGAAGTCTTTGTTGAACAGCCTAAGGGTTTTGAAGATCCTAAACATCCTGATTTTGTGTACAAATTGCACAAAGCTTTATATGGTTTGAAACAAGCTCCTAGAGCTTGGTATAAAAGGTTGAAAAATTTTTTGATCAACAAAGGATATAGACAAATTTTTTGATCAACAAAGGATATAAAAGAGGTAGCAATAATAAGACTTTGTTTATCAAGCATACATCTAACTGTTTTATTATTGCTCAAATATATGTGGATGACATTGTATTCGGATCAACTAACAAAAGCAAAACTAATGAGTTTGTCAAGTTGATACAGGAAGAGTTTGAGATGAGCATGGTAGGAGAATTAAATTTCTTTCTTGGATTGCAGGTTAAGCAAATGAATGATGGGATATTCATATCTCAATCAAAATATGCTAAAACTCTTGTAAAGAAATTTGCGCTTGAGAATTCAAAACCAATGAAAACTCCTATCAGTACTAATCTGAAACTTTCAAAAGACAATGCAGGAAAAGAGGTTGATACAAGTTTGTATAGAAGTATCATTTGCAGTTTGTTATAGCTCACAGCAAGCAGACCAGACTTGTGCTTTAGTGTAGGACTTTGTGCAAGATTTCAAGCAAATCCCAAAGAATCACATCTTTCAGCGGCTAAAAGAATCATCAGGTATGTACATGGAACCCATGATTATGGTATATGGTTTTCTAAAGATACAAATGATTATCTTGCAGAGTTTAGTGATGCTGATTGGACAGGAAATGCAAATGATAGAAAAAGCACATCAGAATGGTGTTTTTATCTTGGTACTAACTTAGTTTCATGGCACAGCAAAAAGCAAAATTCTATTTCTTTGTCTACTGCTAAAGCCGAATGCATAGCAGCAAGCAGTTGTTGCACACAACTATTATGGATGAAGCAAATGTTAAGTGATTATGGTATTGAACAAAACTTATAACTGTATTTTGTGATAATACTAGTGCTATAAATATTTCCAAAAATCCTGTTCAGCATTCTAGAACAAAACACATTGACATAAGATACCATTTTATAAGGGAACTTGTAGAGCCTAAAGTGATACACATTGAAAACATCTCCACTGATAGACAGTTGGCTGACTTATTCACAAGGCATTGGATACAACAAGATTTGAAAATCTAAGAAAGGCCTTAGGCATCTATCAGTTTTCTGAATAAACACTGCTTATTGTTATGTTATTTGTATCTGCAACATCATAAGTTTTCTTCTAATTAAGCATGTGTGAGCTGTGATATAAAACTGTGTGATTGCTATGATATTGGTTGAAAATAAATAAATAAAAGGATACAGAGAGGGCTACCAATATATGATGTGTGAAAGCCATCGTTGAGAGTAACCTCAGGGTATCTAAGAAATATGTTGAGGTCACTCACTCATATAAAAGGGCTACCTCTATATTGTGTGAAAGCTACTATATTCATAATCCAATGTAATTAATTCAAAATATGTCAAAATAATATTTTTGACATCGTAATTGATTGAAAAAAATAAAAGAAAAATAGCTTTCATGAGAAGATATCAAACAACTCTGAAATATGCTTTCTTAGAATGATTCATATGATGTCCAGATATTGTTATTATGTTAAATTTAACTATTTTCTGTTATGTTTTTTGTATCATACGATGCTCTATGTGCCAATCTGAAATTTGATTTATCTTGTGTGTCTATGTGTTAAAATGCCATGTCAACTATATTGAATTGAGGGGGAGAAGTTTCAGTAGCGGGAATCCTAACTCTGTTAGAATTCCGTATTCTAATGGAAATCAAATTTTGAATTCTTATTTATTAATGACAGTTATTAAGCAGTTTGGAAACGGAATGAAAATTAAATTTTGTTGAAAACAAAATTTTTTAATTTAACTCAAAGTATATTACAAAATTAGTTAGGGCTTCTCCTGTTCATTCCACATCCATTCAACAGTTTCTTCATTGTCCCTCGTCTTGCTTCTCTCTCTCTCTATTCTGAGAAATTTTTGTAGACCAGAAAACCCTAACAATGGCGACCACATCTGATTCTTCAAAAACCACCAGTTCTTCATCTTCTCAAAGCGACTCCAATTAACAGGAGCGACAGTGTGCCGTCATCTCAGTCGTAACAACCACATGCAGAGATCGCAATTGATCCTGCTATGAGTGAAGATGAGTTAGTTTCAGTGAAGAAGATGAAAGACAAAGTAAAATCGAAGTGCAACAAATTCCTCACAGCAACCGTCAAGCAGAAATTCTTGAAGTACACTTCGAAGAGGAAGTTACAGATGGAACGACCTGTAAAGCTTACCGACTTCAACAACTATGGTTTGAGTGATCTTCTTGAGTCTATATACTGGACTCGTACGGTAAACAACTTCTTACCCCCTGTGAAGTCTTTAATTCAAGAATTTATGCCAATATCTCTGCTGCCATTGATGATCCAAAAAGCTTTCATTATCACAAGGTGTATTGTAAAAGGAAGTTTGTGAAATTCTCTCCAAATGTCATAAACACATTCTTGGATATTCCTATTGGCAGTTTACACTCTTTAGATGAGAATTTTAATATGGATGTTGTAATTAAGGAATTGACTGGTAGAGAAGACATTGATTGGAACTCGAGGGATGGTATTGACCAGCAATATCTTCGAAAAAGGTATACGGTGATGCATAAAATTGCACAATTTAATTGGATTCCCTCATCACACCAAAATCAAGTTCGAGAAGACAGAGTAAAATTTTTTTCTGTTTGGGGACTAATCGACCTATTAATTTTGGCTTGCTAGCTTATAGGATGATTGTTCAGATTGGTCCATATCACTCTGACTATCACTTGCTTTTTTTTCCTTGCTTGATTCAAGGAATTTTAGCACAGAATGGTATCCCTATAAATGCTAAGGAACATACTAAAATTCTGTCTAAATCTATCACAAAGGGCTTTTTGCATCAATTACATGATAAGACTGATTTGCTTGCACCTGAACCAAAGCCAAAGAGAGCCAGGAAAAATCACATGAGCAATATAAAACAACAACTTGTTTTGATAAATTCTGCTTTGACAGAAATTGTCTAGGATTTGAAGAATATCAAAATCAAGCAATCTGTTTTGGAGGCAAACGTTGTAGGACACTCTAGTACTACAAAAGAGCCACAGCCAATGGAAACTGAAAATGTGGTTCCTGAGAAGTCAACTGAGCACATACCCGAGCGTGATGCACCACTGCCTAAAGAAGCTGAGCAAATGCCTACAACAAGTTAAGCTACACATACTGTTGTTGAGACAGACATAACAGCAGAAAAGAAGTAGAAGAAAAAGAAAATCAAGTCAACTGTAAAGGGAACTAAATTGAAGGGAAAGAAGAAAGTTGAAATGGTGAAGAAACCATCTGATAAGAGGAACAAGAAAGTTGAATCAACAGCTTCCGCACTGAGAGATGAATCTTCGTCAGATGAACCAACACAAGCAAAATTTAAGATGAAATTGCCTTCACCACTTGCTGAGGAAGAACCTCATGGTTCTCCAGTCCCTGAAGCAGAGCATCATGCCTCTCCACCATCAACTCAGTCACCACCACATGAAGTTCAAACCTCATCACCTGCAGAACACACTCAGGCACCTCCTCCTGAAGTAGAAACAACAGCACCAGTCACACCTCCACCATCTACACTTGCAGAAGTGGGACTGGTACCTTCTCAACAAATTATTGTTGAGTTGCCAACAACAAAAACCAGTGCTGAACGTTTTGACAAGGAGATTCGCAAGATTGTGGTTGAAGTTACTGCCACTTCATCTTACACAGCTGATGACCAACCTGCTCCTGTGGCTTCTGAGCAACCAACACCTACCACTACCAGGAAGAGATTCAAAATGAAGGCTGGTAGATCTAAGAAGCGCCCTGGCAGTTCCTCTTCCCCACCTGTTCGCAAGTCTCCAAGACTTCGTTAAATGCTTTTGGCACTTGTGCTGAAATCAAGGGGGAGAAGTATGATATCTTTTTGTTTTTTTTTTCTCTTAAGTCTAATATCTTTTTGTTTTTTTTATTTCTTCTGATTTTTTTTGTTGTTTCTGATATAACTGTGTTTACTTATTTTTCTTTTGCTTGTTTCTCAAGGGTTGTAAGTAAGGAGTAAGGGGGAGTAAGACTAACTTCTTATGCTTATTTTGTGTTATCTTGGTTTGATGAATGGTTTGCTCTGATCATGATCTAATTGCAATGTTGTTTGACAAGTTCGCCAAACTTCGTTTTTGTGTTGAATTTATAGGTTATACATATTTGGACAGTTTTTGTTATGAGATTTGTAACAACACACTGGTTATTTCTTTCCACATGATTTCTGTTTTCTATTTCATGATAGCTTATGGTTATGTCTGACCTATCATGTGTGATTTTCTTTGATGAGAAACAGTTTAGTGTTTTCATCACAAGTTGTCAAAAAGGGGGAGATTGTTGGTGTCAACATGCTTGTGCCATGCACATGTTATTTTGTACAACTTGTGATAAAACTAGAATATTATGTTGATTCCTATTTTACTATTTCTAGAAGAATATTATAGGAAATATTTGGTTTACAATAAATATCTCCTTAGATTAGGATATTGTTTCTTGTATCCTAATTAAAATAGAAGAATATTTATTTGTGTCCTAATTCCTTTAGGAGTTTAATTATATCTCTTCCTATTATATTTCTCCTTATCCTAATATGATTTTGATTAAAATTTTTACAGGATTCTAAGGAGGTTTGGTCCAAACCTCCCACTATATATACAAAGTTATTTTTACATAACTTGGTGTGTTGATTAGTCGATTGGTTATGGAAATTCATGTCACGGCATTCCAAGGATTAAGAGGAGAGCTTCAACGTAAATAGGAATGTCTCTTTGATTTGATTTTATGAGTATTTTATTCATGTATGAGAGGTTGAAATCGCACATGAATTGTTGATTAGGTCGTGTGAGTTAGTAGACACTTGAGAGAACTTATGAGTTAAGTGTTTATGTAATTCAGTATCAGACATCGTTGTTATGTATAACTTAACAGTGTGTTGCTAAGCTATCTGTGACAGAGAGTGGGCAGTGTCACTAGAGTTTAAGATCTTGGCAGGATCTTGTTTTACAAAGATTAGGTCAGTGTGTGAGAGTGAGTTAGCACTGTAAATGATCCTAAAGATTGTACAAACAAAAACTTAGTAAATTGCAGTTCTATAGCTGTCCGTGGATGTAGGTTTTATAACCGAACCACGTAAAATTCCTCCTGTGTTAATTTATATTACAGTTTACTGTTATATTTCTTACAACTGCATACTTCCAGAACTTACAAATATGATATTATGGATCTTTTATTATTATTATATTCGTCATAAATAATGAACTTATACAGTACGATTTGTATTAAATCAAATTAAATTTACTTACATTTTTTAGGTTTGATCGAGACAAATATATTGCTTTCGTTGTCTATTAGAGCTGAGGTCCAAAATAAAAGGACCTCCAAATATTGGGCACAAAAAATCCACCCCTCAACTTTTTTTATGGGCCTCAATCATAACATCTCATGCTACTTTCACTAGAAGCTCTGCTATTGGGCCTCTATTTATTTCCCAATTAGCCCCTATTTTTCCATTCCCAGCAAGAAGAAAGGATGTAATTATAAATTTAATAATAGGTATTTAATTATTCTTAAGGCCGTAATTTGCATTAATTTGAATTATTTAATTATAAAATTCTAACACGGTTATGAGCGATAGAAAAATAGATAACAAAGAGATGAAATTGTTCCAAACATTGTTGTTAAATTAAGCGAGGATTACAAGAGACATAGGCAAGGCGAAAGATCTTCGTTTTTTTTAATTCTTTGTTAAAATAAAAGTTTGTAAGAACCTATATCAGGTTAATTAGAATTTATTTATTTTAAAAATAATAAAAAATAAGAATAATAAGTTTTTCATTAAAAAGGTTTAGTTCAAACTTTTATGATAAATATTCATTTATAATTTAAAAAATTTTATAAAACTGAAACAATAAATCAAATCCGTTTCTACAATTTTTGTTATTCTAAAACTAGTTGTTACTGGATAGTATATTGAAGACGTTTTCTTAAATATATAAAATATTGAGGTATAACATAGATCTTAGATTTTAAATTTATGTTGAAATCACAAACCAAAGAAAGGTTTACAATGGCGGATAAGATATCTGAACAAATGCATTAACAGCTTGATATATTGAAATAAAATTATAAAAAAGGAAAAAAAAACCCTCAAGAAATCAACCATATGTAAAATTAGAAAGAAAATCAAAAGAATTATAAAGAGTTGTAATTTAATACAAAGATTTTTAGTTATTTATCTCACTTAGTTATTTGTGTGTGTAAATATATACACACATAAAGAGTGGGAATGGGAATTTTACCCGGTCGATCTGGGCAGGGAAAACCCAGATTTTGCGGGGATAAAGTCCGGGTGCGGGGACAACCCTTTCCAAATTATATATATATTATTTTTCTTATATATTTAACTAAAATTAATTAATTAAACAATGTTGTGATTCGAGCCTAGGTGTTAGAAAACCCATCATACAAGCTTTTCCACCACTACCAACTAGCACTTTTATGGTATTTTAGGCAATGTTAATTATTTGACTCATTTAAAACAGTTAAGAAATTTTAAAAAGAAAGTAGGGACAACCTAGGGAAAATTCGAGATTTTTTTCAGGTGCGGTATGTATCATCTCAAAACTCGCAAATACCCATACTTAAAAAAACCCGCAAAAATTCAATGATTTAGCGGAGTTCGAAGAGAAATTTTTTTTTTTCCGATGCAAGTGCGGCTTTGGCGTTTTCCCGCACCTACACCTGGATTTTGCAATCCTTAATAAAGAGTTGACAAGTTTACATGCGTAATTAAATGTGAAATTGTTTATTTTAAGTCATAATTATTAAAAAATATATGAGATAAATAAATACAAATTGGTGTCACAGTAGAGTATCTAATACACATATAAAACCAACAGTATAATTTATAAATTTAGCAAGATTTTTTTTTAAGTGAGGTTTTACCATACATAAATGACAATACGAGGTAATATATAAAACAATAATAATAATAAATGTGAGGTCGCTCTTTGGCTCTCGAGGAGACAATTAAGGGAGCATATATATGATATATGATGGGCGGTGGGTGGTGGTACAAAACAAAGATACTTTGCCCATTAAATTAAATTGGAAAAAGATACCTCTTTAATTACTACTTAAATCAAATCCTTCACCAACTTTCTAATGTTTAATCATTAATCTTTTAAAGGCTGACAACTCACTCCCACATATCGATAAGGCAACTTTTAACTAGAATCAACCAAAAAGCTTTTAAGGGCCTGGTTGGCAACTCTAGCTAGCTCTTGCCTTGCCTTGCCTTTGCATTTGCCCTTCGCTTGGTGTGTGTTTTCCTGCTAGCAATCAAGCCTCTTCTTTGACTACTCTCACTCCACTCCCTTTCACTAATCTTTTTCTCTTATTCTTCTTGTCATTATTGAGCAATCCTTACCATTTTGCTAAAATTTGGGCCCACATTAGATCTCAAATCAATCCGAATTTCTTATCATCCGATGGTGACATATATTTGAATTAGGGGTGATAATTAATCCAATCGACAACACTACCACTAGCTTTACCACTACATTTACATATTCCTAAGTGGACCCTTCATTATAATGAGATTTGCGCAAATTTTGCGCCATCATTTCCCCCCGTCTATTTTTGTGTCTTACGTATGTATAATATGATTATATAATCTCCAAAGTAAAAGTAATCAATGAACCCGAATTTATAATAAGATTTGTGCAATAAATAAGTGTAGGGTAGTAATTCATATTTGCATGTCTTGTTCATATCATATTAAGATACAAATTAGTAAAATTTTGATTGACACAGATATGATCCATTTAATTATTCATATCAAGACTTGAAATACGGATACAACGTGTTTAATAGACGCGTCACTCGTTCACTAAATGTGTTGTAACTGCATTATATTAATTCACATAACCTGCTTAATTATTTAACACATGTATACTTAACCAACCACATTCTATGTGTTTATATTAATTAAAATTATACACAAATATGAACAATTATTAATATAAAAAATAATTAAAATAATTTTAATTTGCTATTAAATAGGTTAACTTATTTCTTATTTATATGTATTCGATACGATATATTTAACTATTCGTGTCATTAACCCTAAACACGGAACTGACACATTCATTAATTGTATCGAGTATCCTAATACTAACACGACCCAATTAATAATTGTGATTCCATGTTATGTCAAAAATTATCACCCCTAATTATACTATTATTTGCCGCAAATTTATAATATATAATGAAGGGACATTTTAACACAAACGTTTTGCACAATTTTGACAAAAATTTATGACTCTTTGATCTCACCAAATCAAATGATTGAGATCAAAAATAAAAAATTTGCACTTAATTCTATCAACTTAACCCTTAGATTTTGTGGATCAATTGTTATAAATTTATGTCAACAAATTGTGTTAAAATATCACTTCCATATATGTGTGTGTGTGTGCGCGCACGTGTACATATTATTTTATTATATGAAATCTGAATAGGTCTGAATCAATCGACTAAATTTTAATGAAAATGTCAACTCTTTTTATTATCAAATCATAAAGAGTAGTTCTATTTAACCCCACTTTTGAACTCATTAGACCCCGTTTCTATTTATTATTTTTACATAGTTTTATCCCTAAATAAAATTAACCCCAACTATTGTAGAGATGCTAACTACCATACAACAAATAAAATTCAGCAAACATCTTGGTATGAAGTCTCAAAATTTTGTATATTGTTTTACTATTAGCACTGTCATCTTTCTGCAATTTTTTATTTGATCCAAGTCATCAAGAAGTCTTATCAAATCTGGATTTTTGTTCAATTGTTATTGAAGCTTTGGGAGATTCAATATAACTGAATCAGTGCATTTGGGAGAGGTTGTTGAGGAGGAGTAACAACGTAAGTCACCCATTAATGCACGAAAATAACAGCATCTAAAACAAACAACTGTCATAATATGTACCAAGCAAAAATCATTTTTTCTTCATCTTTTTTATGCATATGCTCCCCCTAAATGATTTAACAACTGCTCTTGGAATGACAAAATTGAGAAACATAATGGAATGATAGTTTAGGAATTAATGGGTTCTATTGAGAAAATAATATCAATTTTAAATTTCTAATGGATTAAACTTAGAAATGGGGTATAGTAAATCAATAAGTGAAGACTGAATAGAATTACTCAATAATAATTGAACCGGTTTGTTTCTCCCTTTAGGTTAAATTTAATATGCCAAGAGGGGAGGAGACAATGGTACCACAATTAGTATCCCAATTTACTCCAAATTTCGTTCTCACTTTTCCTAAATTTGGGGGTTACGCTATAATGCACCCAGTGCATCCATATGCACCCGGTTTTTTTTTTTTTTTTTTTTTTTTTTGCATAAAGTTTGGGAAATGTATGTAAAGTTCGAGAATTCCATAAAAAAGTTAGAAAAAAAAACTCATAATTCCTGAAGTTTATATTCATTTTCTTGAACTTTATATAAAAAAATAATGCACCCAGTGCATTTTAGTTTTTCCCAAAATTGGGACTAAAAAATAACTGTTAAATCTCATGGATTTTAAAATTATAAATTTAAATTCTGTTATGAAAGATTTTTATAAACAATTCACTTTTTCTATAAAACCACTCAATAGAAACTTATATATATATATATGTATGTATGTATGTATGTATGTATGTATGTATGTATATGTATGTATGTATGCATATGTAAATGAAAAGGATATATTTAAAGAGTAGTTCTACTCAAACCCCATCTTTTATTTAATCAAAATAAAATTGTAACTTAGACAATCTTTCATTACACCAAATATTCAATTTCAAAAATATTTATGAAAAACTTAATTAATTATCATTTGATTGTCATAGTGTTTGATTTTTTTTTCCTTCAATTTAATCTTTAATTAGATTATCTTATAATATTAATGGCGTTTGACTTTTTTTTCAATTTTTTTATATATTTTCATTTCATAAATTTAAACACTAATATCCATAATATATAAGAATTTTTTGTTAAGCTTTTAACTTTAATCAATTGTTTCTATTTATATTTTGAATTCTTCAAGTTTCTATCAACAAAATAATCAATCAAATATTTCTTAATTTTGGTGTTTGAGAGGGATAGAGAAAGAAAGAAAAAAATAGATGATTTGGTGTTTAGATATGACATTATGTAATTGATTGAAATTTAAATTGAAAGAAAAATAAATGGATCATAATTGATTTGGGATTAAAAAAACACGAGAATTTGAGAAAGATGATGAAGTTTACATGAAATTATGGAGAAAATAAGGAAAAAAAGATTAGAGATATATAAGGAAAATAAGAGTTTTTGTTAAGTTCTCTCACTAAATATTAATTATTTTAATTATTATATTTTATTATAATTTTATTTTTATTTAATTTTGAAGTGAGACTAATGAGATACTAATAAAAAGTGGCTGAATAGATGTACTAATGTTTAAACATCCCGAGGAATAATTAAGTGCAAAATTTCCAATTAATTGAAAAAGAAATAAAGTTAGAAGACATTCTAATTAGTTCATCCCCCACACATTGGAGACAGTTGACGACCATTGAAGATCGACAGCATTCATTAAAGTATAACTTGTCACTATACAAATCATTACGTTTAAGTAACATGACCAAAATTGAATTGAATAGACTCTTGCGACAACGAGAAAGAGAAAATTCACTTAGAACTAATTAACTACGATAAAAAATCTATAAAATCAAACCAAACCGCCTTGGGTGATATATAAATGATATAAATAACACTTTAAAAGACGTGATTGGCAAGAAAAAGGTCAACATTCTTTGGCTGTCTACATTCCAAGCCTCCAATCTTTGAGGCTTTATATTAATTAAAATTTTAATTCGTTCACAAAGTTAGAATAGCATAATTAATGCAAAGTAGGTTCTTGCTTAGAAAATGGTCTATCGTGAATTTCGGGTTTCATATCATTATCTTACTTTGGGAAAATTAATTGAGTAGATAAATTTGAGACTGGAATTATTTCTATTGAAGTTTTATGAATTTATCCCCCAAAAAAATGTACACAACTTTCTTTAAAATGAAGATGGAATCTAAGTTTTAGATAAAGTTCAAAGTAAAGATATATAGATGTTCAAAAAAGAAATAGCAAATATCTATCTAGTTCTTAGTTGCAATTATTAGTTGCAAAAACGTGTTATTAATTTTTTGGTATATTATTCCAAGCATAGCCCTTTTTTTTAAATGTACAATACTCTACTTCAACTTATCTGTTGACCTTAAATATTACAAAATAACAGTTTTTGAAACCAAGAAAAAAAAAAGATAAAATGTGGTCATTTAATAGTTCATAATTTGCTATCATATTAATTATATGACATTCATGCCAATGTGAATCACTTGATTGATGGTTAAAGTTAAAACACCATATCGGTTATCTATCAGTAATTTATTGTTTTGTTTACCTAATTGATTGGAATTGAAATTTTAATTACCTTATGTAGTAATCAATTTTAATCATGAATAATTATCGCTTTCAATTTAGCTTTTTCCTCCCCTTTAATTTTAAAAAACAACATCCAATTTTTATAAGGGAATAAGTGATACAAGTTGACATTCTTTTTCTAGTTTTGAAATCTAAAAAATCAGATCCTTAGAAAAAGAAGAAAGACTTTTCTAATCTTTTGGGCACTTTCCTTTCGCAGATTACACTTTTGAAATTGGTTGAAGAATCAAGAAGATGAAAAAAGAGCATTTTCTTTTCTTTTATTTATTTGTTATTTTTTATGTATATTCTCTCTCTCTCTCACGAAAGCTTTTGTCTTTCTCGCCTCTAATCCTGATTTTCTGATCATCCCATCCTATCCATCCATCCCATCAAAAAGAGAAAAGATGATT
Source organism: Boswellia sacra (assembly GCA_013180625.2). NCBI lineage: Eukaryota > Viridiplantae > Streptophyta > Magnoliopsida > Sapindales > Burseraceae > Boswellia > Boswellia sacra. Next base: position 26,734 of record SNVD02012781.1, read on the forward strand.
GATAGCCAGCTGGATACTTGGACCCACTTTCCTAAATTTGTCAAGACAAAGCCTCCTCTCTCTCCCTTCTCACAACTAAACCAAGCAACCCAAAAGATGATAATAATAATAATAATAATAACAACAATAACAATAACAAAAATATTTATGACATCATAAGTTTACATTATAAGAACTATTTGTTTTTATTGTATTTAATAAACGTTTCTGGACATGATCAATGCTAGGAAGTAAAAAATTCAAAAGATTGTCGCTCGTATTTCTCATTAAAAATTATTAATTAATTTTGAATAGTTAAAAGATAAAATTTTAATAAATATAATATAATATATATCTATACATCTATATTAATATAAAGGTGATTGACCACGAAGGGATTAATTATTCAGTCAATGATGTGGCAAGTCAGGCAGAGAGGAGCAGGCCCTGGGCCTCGGCAGGACCAGCACCTGGTCAGCGAAAATTATGGGCCACTCGTGCACCTCTGTTCTGTTTGTTTTATTAGTTGTGTTTTGGGCCACGCGCGCATGCGTACATGTGTGCATGCATGTATGCATGGATGGAACGTTCTGCTACTTCAAAAGCAAGCCATCAGGTCTGAGTTCTGAGCCACTCTCAGAACCTCTGAGCAGAGCCTCAGAGAGAGACAGAGTCTCAGATTCTCCTGTTCAATATGCGCCCAACTCGTCAAATTTCATATATAAATAAAAACTCTGAGAAGAGAAACCAAAACAAATTAAGAAACCCTAGCTCTTGGTGCCGGTGGGTCAAGAACATGCATGTGCTAGTGCTACTGTAATTGTAAAAGATTGAAGTCCTCTAAGGCTTCTGAGAACTGAAGAATCTGAAATATGTAAGCCACTGAACACGTATATAGAGCCCTAGCGTGGGCTGATTTTGCGTCTGATAAAATTAACTCAGGTCACGTGCATGCATGGTATTTGATTTATTATTGGTTACTTGCTGGGTTGCACCAACAAATAAATTAATGTCCAGTCGATGTTGTAGATCCAGTTTATGTCTGAACTTTATAAAGTGCCAATTGATCAGTTTATAAAAATATATGCTTCACCATAAAACTTTAAGATGACCATTTAACATCTCTCTTTGCAAAATTTGGTATATACATATACATATTTTTATACATGTTATGAGTCATAAGATCAATGCACTTTCAACAGATAAAATTGAAGTTTACATTGCATTGACAAGGTGTATTAATTATGCATTTCAAATTCAATCTCAATCGTAAAAAGTGATTTGCTCTAATGACTCACAATTTTTTATATTAATCTGTATGGAAAATATGATACCATAGATCGTTCACTATTATTATTATTATTATTATTATTATTATTAAGATAGTCTTTATAAATAATTTTCATCTATTCTCATTGCCTTATAGTAAATTTACTATAATTAATAGACTTGGGATTGGGATTATGGTGGATTTAGAGGTAGATTTCAACATGAGGGTATGAATATATGAGTAATTTACTACATACAATTAATTTGACATGAAACTTGATGTGGCAAAATATTTTTAGATGGATAAAAATTATCAAGAAATTAGAGAAAAATATAAAATGATATGATAATGATTTATCCAATTAGATAACTCCACATTTAGATCAGATTGAATTTGTTGTATGTCTGATTATTATACATATATACATGCTACAACTTTACTCTTGGGCAAGGATTATAAATGGAACTTAGTTACAATTTGAAAAATTTTCTATACGATAGACTTCTATTCATTGATAAAAGTAACAATTATCGTATTCGTGATTAACGTTCCTTTAAAATGATTTTGTTCAAAGTGCTTTTGACGAGTAAATTGTTTAAATTACTTATGAGTAAAAGAGTTTCATTTTTTTAAATTAAAAACTCAAATAAATAAAACATCAAACGTATTTCTAAAAGAATAACGCTGGACTTACAACTCATCTATAATCAAAATTTTATACAATCTGAGTTGGCAAGATATTATTGGATGAGTAATTATCATGTCATTCAATTTAGCGTTTTTTATTTATTTTTATTTTTTACTCATCCCGTGATACCTTACCAACTCAGGTGGTATAAAATATGGTTGTAAATGTAGCACTACCTTTTTTAAAAAGCATTCACTTAGAATAACGTTATACATATAACTCATTTACAACTAAGATTTTATACAATCTAAGTTGCCAAGATATTATTGGATGAGTAATTATCATGTCATTCAATTTACTATTTTTTATTTATTTTGATTTTTTACCATTCAGTGATAACTTGCCAACTCATGTTGTATAAAAAATAGTTGTAGATGAGTTGTAAATATAGCATTAACCTTCACTATAATAAAATTAAAAAGAAAAAGAATTTCAATTATGTAAAAGCATTTAAAAGCAGTTCAATTTTATCAAGATATTAGCAAAAATCATGCATCCACACCATCTCGTACAAGAATATGCTATAAACCTTGGAATATATAAGCCTATTTCTCAATATAGCCTTGCTCAATAGAAAATATTCTCACAGGCAATGTCCTTATATATAAGATTTAGGCTAGGGTAACGACCCTTAATATACAGTTAACATTTAAGATGGACATTTTCATTTCCTTCCATCTACAAAATGAAAAGATAAGAACTTGTATAGCTTTATTATTAAAACATAATTGATTATTACCTATCAATTAGCCAGTTTTATGAAAATTTAACTGTGTCTCTTTAATTATGTATTTTTATGCTTATTTATTGAATCGTTGTATTTACTGAACCATTACAATTGTTACATGTGAGCTACTTTATAGAATATTAACTTACAAGCTAGTGCCGTGGAGGTGTGATTTTTTTTTTTAATTGATATGATGTACATCTGTCTCTGTATTCTTTAATAATATTAATTTTTTTAAGTTGAAAAGGTGAGATATGTTATACGAAATTAAAATTTGGCCACTAAATAACAGTGAAAAACAGAAGAAATTATGATTATATGTAACTCTAGGGAGGTAATTAAGTTGTTATTTACTTTGAAAAATATGAAATAAGGAAGATATTAACCAAAGATAATAAAGCAAGAAACGTATCTCACACTCTTAAGGTCTGGATAGATAATTCCTTAGACTTTAAAGGTTTCTGAAACTAACATTTTATTTTTCTAAAATGTATCAGTGAAAATGGAACAAATTATCATTGAGTTAATATCACTAACCACCCTTGAGGTTTAGTTTATTAACACTTCGAAAGCAATTTTACCATTTTGACAGAAAACACTCCCACGTTACAAATTCAAAATCTGATCAACTGTCATATTTTGTCAACTCTAATAAAATTAATATATATTATTCATAAAAAGATATGAACCCCAGTTGTCAAATCAATTAGAAACCCTAAATCTGAATCTATTTATAATTTAATTGGTTGCTCTATTGCTGGTCAGATCCAGGTTGTGGTCGACTATAATTGGCCTCCAAAAGCCAGGTCACGGCTTTGCAGGGCTAGGTCACAAATTGGTTTAGTCGCAACATGGCCTTGCCTCTTGCTGCTGGCAAAGCATGATTTTTCTTTTTTTTAAAAGAAAATTTGTATTTCTTTTTAATTATTTTTTTTACTTTTTTTTGTTAATTGAAGAAGATATTATGTGATTAAAGGAGATTTGATTCATTTGAATTTGTAATTGTTAATTTTTTTATTGAAATTATTTAGATATTTGATATCCAATGGTTGATTTTTTGTTTGAAATCCTAGGTTTTGATTTGGGTTCATGCATGATAATTGTTTTTATGTGTTTCATATTTTACCCTTCTCTATTAGGGTTAAAGTTGACGAAATGTAACAGTTGATTGAATTTCTATTACTTCAAGAGTGTTTTCGATCAAACCTTACGGATAGTTAGTGATATTAACGCATTATCATTTTATAAAAATTTTGGTGCAAAACAAAATTTATAAAAATTTAGGCAGCAAGTGTTAGAAACTATGTAAAAATAACAAGGACAGTGACTAGCCGAGAGATTGACAGCGGAAAACTTCTAACACAATTATCTTAGAGATAAAGGCTATTTGCATCCAAGATAATATTTTGTACACCCATTCTCGAAGCACAACCCACAAGTAAAAATTTGATAAATCAGATTTCATTCATCACATCTTCATAATTCCAAAGGTATGCCTAAAATAAATTTAATAGTTTAATCCTTAATTGAAAAAAAAAATACTATAACAAATTATTTTAAAAAAAATATAAGCTTATGTGAGCTATTAATAAAAGTACATAGAGTTTTGGAATGATTATCATAGAGGTGAGCACATGATATAATTAGGCATAGAAAAGGACACAGAGAGCACTGCAGAAGTGTTAAATGAAAAAGGAGGCATGTAGTACAAATTGGCAGTGGTTTGTGGTACGATTCTACATGTGTCCCCTCATAAATTACTCATCATCACATGGGCTACTTGGACTGGACCATCGCATTTATGTTCAAATTTCAACTAAAGGACGTCGATTAAGAGGGTCCAGTACGCTACCCGCCAGTACAATTCTTCAATTATTGATTTTTCATTTTGTGATCATCGTCTACGGCAGTCCTACCAAATAGTATGTATGTGCAACTTCTGTTGCCAACCATCATATATAATCAAATCAATCATAACTTCTGATTACATCGGCATGTCATAAATTTTCTTCCGAATACATCCGCATGATAAATTTCCTCCCGGATCTTTGTTTTATTTTAACAAACAGTACTTTTTTGTCAAAAAAGGTACAATTATAAAATGATTAAATTAGAGAGGGATAATTAATTTTGTTGAGCGAAGAGATATCCCGATGTGTGTGTCTATATATATATATATATAATTATTGTTGGGTATCTATTAATCTAAATATTTAGATAAAGTAATAAACTTAATATGATATAAGAATCATTTGACTCAACGGTATTAGGGCTCAAATCCTTGAATTACAAATTAAAAAAGTTATATTAGTCCACACTTAAAAAAAAAAATCTAAAAGAGGTTGTGAGGCCTGGTCCAAATATATAAAAAAAAAAAGAGAGGTCTTGCATGTAATGGGACATTTTAAAGAATGTTGGTTCTAGACGTGCATGTGTATTACACATGAGTAATTTGTCATCATGTGATAAAAATATTAAATATGGATATTTTCCTAATCTCATTTATTTTATATAGATGTTTTGTATTAGGGAAATTTTAATTAAAATAGGATAAGTTTTGATATGGTATACTAGTGGAATAGGAATAAGTTTGGATTTGCTATCCTAGTTGAATATGAAGTTTTATATTTGTATTAATTATTTCTTATTAGATTAGGATATTATTTAAGTATTCTAGTTTACTTAGGAGAAGTTTATTATCACTTCCTATAATGTTTAATTGTCATCCAAACTTTTTTTTATGAGTTTTATTGAGATTCTGCAAGATCTTGACAAGGATTAGAATTGATATCAAATACTATATAAAGTTATCTTCATAGCTTTTGGTGGAATTAATTCAAGGCGTTCAACGCATTCAAGACAAATTGAGAGAGAGAAAGTAAGAGCAAGTTTGAGTGCGTCTTTTATTTGTTTTTATGTCTTGTGTAAAGTTTTAGGCTTTGGTTAATTGTTATAGATCGTGTGAGCTTAAAGAGTTGAGTAATCACATGTGTCTATACCAGTTACAGGTGTTATGTTATTCTTAACTGTATGCAGTAAAGATAATCGTGACAGAAAAAGAGCAGCATCAGAAGAGTGTGTGAAGGACTATGGTTGTGATCGGGGTTGATCAAGTTTAGTGAGTGAGCAGTTGTCTACCACTATAAAGAATCCTAAGTCGAGTGTAAACACATACAAAATAGTAGATTGCAACTTTTGTTGCCCGTAGATGTAGGTTGGTTGTAACCGAACCACGTAAAAATCCTGTTCTGATTTACATTACTGTTTTCAGTTATATTTTTCGTAACTATCATATGCTGCAAAACCCAACAAAGGATAAAACTATTGTTTAACTTATATACATACATGCATACATACATACATATATATATATATATATATATATATATATTCCCATCAAATATATGTATATTTGATTTTTATTATTTTTATTTTGAGAAAAAGATAGTGCATCCAAAGTTTAGGTAACCATAAATTATATATGTAATTATTTAAAAAAATAACAAATTAATTTTGACATTAAAATCAAATAAATTTTGGCTTCCAAATTAAGATTTGAATTATTCGAAGAGGTAGCCTTTACATGGCATAATAATCCATTTAGAATCGAGTAGATGTTGATGGAACAATGCTAATGTTTGATGTATAAGGTACAAAGGTATAGGGTATATGACCTACATCATGATAACAAAGGACTAATAATTAATTGGCTTGATATCCTTATCAATTCTAAAGAGATAGTGATTCGTTGGTATAATATAGTTCTCTAATAATTAATTTTGACCAGAGAAGACCAACAAATCAAAGATACAAAATGGTAGATTTCATTAAATCATTATTTTGAGATTTAACGTAATTGCAAATATTATCAGTTGGTTAATTTTGTCAACATCTTAAAAAATTTCCCAAAAAAATAATAATAACAAATTTACTCATTAAAACATCAAGAAGCAATCTTATGATAACTACGCAGGTTCACGTGAGTTGATTTATATTTTAAAGGAGAGTAGTACTACTCTTACAACTAATTATACAAACTCTCACTTCTATAAAATGTGACATCATTGTATGATTATTATATCACTTATATTAATTAATATTAATTAATATTAGTATTTATTTATTTGATCATATTATATTATATCAATTTGTACGAGTGAGTTTGTATAATTTGTTTGTAAGAATAATATTACAAGAAAAGATATGATTCTATAAATGGTTTAAAGTAGAGGAAGGCCATGGATCAGAAAACTCTCTCACATATGCAACAAAAAAATTCTTTTACGGGACGAATTCAATGGCCACGAAATATGTTATTTGTTTCTATTTCATAATTTATATAAAATTTCCACCTTTAACTATTCTCAACTTTACTTGTTAGTAAAGAAATGCACATGGAGATCATCAAGGAGGCCCAACTAATTTGATAGGTCAATTTTGAAAATTATGAATTTTAGAATTAGTAGGATTTATTTTAATTATATATATGTAGCCTAACATGATGATTGATATATATATATATATATATATATATATATATTAGCAATTGGAGAGAAATAAAATTTTTCGGTAGTTGTTTTTATATTAAGAAAGTTTATTTATTTTTTTATTACTTAGCTAAATTGAAGTTGTGGATAAAAATACTCTTATAGATGAATCACCAAAGTGCAATCAAAGTGTGAATCATTCAATTTATAGTGAAACATGTTAAGTCATAATGGGTGGATGGGTACTCTCAGTTGATTAAGCGATTTAAATAATAATAATAATAAGAAGAAGAAGAGTATATGGCTAAATTTTAGATCCCCTCTAAAACTTGGTTATTTTTGCACATTAACCATAAAAGAAGATTAATTTAATTTCTTATAAGTATGATTCACGTTTAGTCTAGGCATATCAAGTATCAAACTTATCCATTATTCATTTTTTAATTTAATCTATTAATGTATACCAGATCTATATATATATATATATATATATTTCCCGTCTAATATTAGAGCCCTTGATAGATTTCAAAAGAATCACAATACTTCATTTCATCTATCTCAGTCTGTTAAAGTGACGATTTAGAAATTTTTTTTTTTGTGATTTTGAAATTATTCTACCTTAACCTTAAGCTTATAAGTAAATTCACCTATTTCTTATACGCCTCTTCTACATGGAGGGGTTTCATCTTTCCCCTTTACATATCTTTTATACTTGACCCAAATATTAATAGCACTGTAGGAGGATTAGATCACGAGATTGCCTAGGTCCTTTTGACTTGAATTTAGACAATGTCAAGAAACCACTTTCTTTAAAAGCTTATAAATAAGAATCTAGCTGTAATATTTAAGTTAATTCTAATAACTTGTGATCCTTACAAATTATAATTTTAACAGCAAATATTAATGGTATGGTGATTTTTTTCTTCAGATTTTAGAAGTCTACTGAGAGCTAGAACCTAAACCAAAGAGGTCGGGGAGTCCATAAAATTACCCTTTTTAATATAAATATCTATAAAGGAAAATGTATTTTTTTCATAGAAGAGAGTGGATAATAGTGTGACAATTTGATATTTCGGACCAATAAAAATGAAAATTACGATGTTTAACTAATATGCGGCGCAGGTTTCTTTAAAGGTAAGATGGCTTTATATTTTGGTATAATAGGAGTCATAAAACCATGGAAACATTAGCGCAGGTATTAGTCAAAAAGGTGGGATCCTAGGCACTGTACACGCGTCATCAAGGTTACCCCTCTCTCTGTACAACACTTGGTCCTGTCCCCACTTGCCACGTGTCACATTCTCATTAGAAATCATTCTTCACTCTTCCCCTTCTCCCAGTCCCTCCGCCTGCACTGTTACTATTACGTGTGCCTTTGCGCTACCTTCGCTCTACACATATCGCACAAATACACACACACGCACACAAAGCCAAAGGCAAAGGCAACGAGAGAGGAGCAAATAAAGATAGAAAGAGGTGAATAGTAATATCCATACGTACATGTACATACATCATGTATATAATCATATATATATATATATATATATATATATATATATATATAAACACACACACACACTTTGAAATAGAGATGGGACCGTTCTTCTGTGCATAAATTCGAGCTTTTTCGTGGACGACACGATCCGAGTCTGCCGCTATCTCTTCTCTTTCGCTCTTAAAAGCTATACTTCTCTCTCACTTTCTTTTTAAACTTTTTTTTTTCTTTCTTTTTTTCTTTTCTTGTTTTTGCTTGCTTGCTTGCTGCTAGCTTTTTTGTTTGAAATTGAGTAAAAGATTGAGGAGGTTTAGTTTCATATGGAAATGGAAGATCATCATCATCATCATCATCATCATAATCATCATCACCACCATCATCAGCAGCATGAGTATGGTTTACCGGATCTCAGGCAACTGATGAACGGAAGAGGAAGTAGTACTACTCATTTTCCAGGAATCCCAGGGGCGGCGGCGGCCGAGTTGTTTCCTGGGCATCGGAATCTTGCTCCACAAGGGCACCACTACGAGATGTTGATGGTGGGTCGTCAAGTGAGTGAGTTGATGCCTCGTGGGTTGCAGGATTTTACTAGTGCTGCTGCCAATAATAATACCACTACTGGTGTTCCTGTTACTAGTAGTGTTTCTACTCCCAGCCTAAGTGGCTTGGAGGCTGAAGCGGCTGCTTCTTTTGGGGGAGATGGAGGTACTGGAAGATGGCCAAGACAAGAGACTTTAACTCTTCTTGAGATCAGATCTCGTCTCGATTCAAAGTTCAAGGAGGCTAATCAAAAGGGTCCTCTTTGGGACGAAGTCTCTAGGTATATACATACATTTATACAATGCCCTAATTTTTTTTATTGTTCTTTTCGTATTTTGTGGAATTTTTTTCCACTTAGTTTCAAGTTTTAACAAATTCACAAATTCTCTCTCCCTCTCTCTCTCTTTTTTTTTGTTTTGTGTTTTTATTTTCTCCCTACTACATTTAATAGTCATTTTCTTAAGAGTTCTCATTGCTAGTAACAATTATGAAGCAATAAGTAGCTCGTTCATGGTACTGGGAAGATTCAAGCAAAAACATTTTTTATTATTTTTTTCTAATATGACTTAGAACATTTTATCCCTAACTGTTAATTTTTTAAAGCTCTTTTAAGCCGCAATGCTTTTCTCTCTCTCTTTTACACTTTCTGTAATACTGGATTATTCATGTCTTTTTTCATGGACAATTTAAGCAAAAAAAACCCATCTGACTTTGAGTGAAACTGAATGAACCATCACTGTGTTTTTTTCTCTTATTATAGAAACAGTATATGAGTTTTGTTTGCTTGGTTTAGGGATTGGAAAAATGACTACCTATCGATAAGATGAGCTGCAGACCCATTTGAATTTATTTTCTTTGCTTGCTTTGATCTTTCTGGTTTTGCCTTACCAGAGCGACTAATTGCTTCTTTAGGAAAAATTTCTGACTCAGTACCTTCTATTTTGAAGTTGTGTACCTCCCTTTTAACTACGAATTTGGCTGGTTTTTATTGCTCAAAAGATGGCACATATATAAATATAAAAGCGAGTGCCTAATTGCCATCTACTACTTGTTCTACCTGATATGTCAAGTCACTATATCTATATTCATTCACCCAAAGCTCATCTTTGACCGATTTGTAGCAACACAGCGCATTTGATTATATATTCAACGATAACTAATGGTTCCATAGATGTTTTGGTTCTTTTTAATAAAATAAAAAAAATAAAAAAATTGCATTTCGATCTAGGATTCCTCTCTGTCATAATCTGAATATTTCGCTCTTAGGTTGATTAACTTTTAATTTTCTTGTTTGTTTAGGATTATGTCCGAGGAACATGGATATCAAAGGAGTGGCAAGAAATGCAGAGAGAAGTTTGAAAACTTGTACAAATATTATAAGAAGACAAAGGAAGGGAAAGCTGGAAGACAAGATGGTAAGAACTATAGGTTCTTTAGGCAGCTTGAGGCTCTCTATGGAGATACAAGCAATTCAGTTTCAGTCCCTGACGCCCACCTTGTTGGGACCAGTCTCCGTTTTCATACTGCAAACAACAACTCTACTCAAGGGAATCAAGAGGCATTTCACTCTCAAAAGCTTTGTGATAGCCTTAGCCTCTCCAACTCCTCTGAATTCAATTCCTCATCGTCTGACGACAATGATTTAAGCACTATGGAGAACGATTCAACAGACAAAAGGCGAAAGAGAAGAGGAGGAAGAACCTGGAAGATGAAGATAAAAGAGTTCATTGACTCTCAGATGAGGAAGCTAACGGAAAGACAGGAGGTGTGGTTGGAGAAACTGACAAAGACTCTTGAAGAAAGGGAACAAGAGAGGTTACTGAGAGATGAAGAATGGAGGAGACAAGAGGAAGCTCGGATAGATAGAGAGCACAAGTTCTGGGCTAAAGAAAGAGCATGGATTGAAGCTCGTGATTCTGCTTTAATGGAGGCCTTGCAAAACTTGACAGGAAACCAATTGAAGGCTTCATCTCCCGAGGAGCTAATGGCTGCTGAGATTAATCAAAACCGTAGTGAAAACCAGAATGAGAATGGGAGTGAATTAGCAATAAACAACGATGGGTGGACAGAATCTGAGGTTACAAGTCTAATGCAATTGAGAAGCAGCATGGAACCAAAGTTTCAACAAAGTGGGTGTTCACAAGATCATGTTATATGGGAGGAAATAGCAAGCAAGATGGCTTGTTTAGGCTATGACAGGACTGCCTTGATGTGCAAAGACAAATGGGATAGTATCAGCCATAATCTGAGGAAAACAAAGGAGTACAGCAAGAAACGGAAGGAGAATTCAAGAAACTGCAGCAGCGGTTACTTTCGGAGCAATATTAATGAGTCCATGTACAATCAGGGAGGTGGACCCTATTGTGAACTCAATGAGCAAGGGCCAGAGACTGTGAGACTTCAACCCAATGACAGTTGTTCCTCCCCAGCTTCTAATTCTAACGCTAGCAATGCAGTAGTGAATGACTGCTGCTTCCGCTTCTTAATGGCTGATGGAGATCACTTGTGGGAGAATTACGGTTTGAAACTCGGCAAGGGAGAAAATCATCAGTAAGTAAGTTCAGATGTGCACTGTGAAAGTTTGTGATGATCATCTCACTTTCTAATCAACATGCTGGGAGGAACTCACTGACTTTGAAAAATATGGTCACCACTTTTGCAAGGAGCTGACTGAAATGAAGATCAAGATTTACAAGTAGAAAAGGATCGATCGAATTGGGATACTTGTGGGATCTTAGAACATATATAATCAAAAGTTTTAATATCTTTCAAGACTACTTGAAGTTGGGGGAATACAGTATAGCAATGTTGCTACACTACTCTTTAGGTTTAATTTTCTCCCGACCTTTCTAATGAAATTTTCTCTTTGATGCATGCAATCGGTTATAATTATAGACACACACACGCACACATAATCGCACGAGTTCCTGAATTTAACTTTTCCTATATTTTCCTCTTATATATTATGTGCTCACTCAATTAATTACTTCATCAGTTAAATAGTTTATATTTCAGATTCTCTCCATTATTGATTCATTTGTGTAACTATATATATTGAAAACAATGCTGGTAATTGAACAGGATTCGATTATTGTAATTTAATTGTTTCACAAAAATTTTCAAGGGAAGAAGCACGTCTTCCTTTAATTTGAATATTCTGAACTCATTAATTCAATTCATTCGCCCTTGATGGATTTTGCTTCCTTTATAGACAATATGAAGATCTAAGTATATTTATGCAGTCAAAGCTAGCAACATTTACAGCGCCCAATCTGAGAACAAATTAAAAATCAAGTTTGCCAAGCAATTTCATATTGCTTGCCATTTTGCAAATTAATACTACTTCTCTCTGCTTGTCATTTTGCAAGTAATTAAATAAGAAAACTTTCCACAACTAGCCCACATGCATGTAAGTTCTGCCACGATATTATAAGAAACCTTAACCCTGGCCTTTGTGTGCTATGACTTGGTGCATATATATATATAGTCTTTCCTACTTAATCAATGGTAGGAAATATTTTTTAAAAATCAAACATAGATGAGACATAATTAATTCTAAATTACTAAACAAAGATCCATAAACAAAACTAATCGGAATAACCAAACTTAATTACTTTAGTTAAGAATATAAAATTATTGACGAACTATCATATTCAATATTATATTACACATATACATGGGATTATTAATTTGCCCCTGAGATTAACCTTAACTCCCGTTTCGTGCCTGTGTTTTAAAAAATATGTGGTTCACGCCCTGAGATTTCATGTCACTGTTAACTCGAACCGGTTTTAACCTTTTTTATAGTGAACAATAACTGACAGATGGCAAAAAGACTATAATGCCCTTCTATCATGCAAAACTTAATAATAAAATAGTAGAACCTAACCTAGAAAAATGCCCTCAATTAAATAATAAATTAAATTTATAAAACAAAATTTATAAATTAAATATATAAACACAAAACACGAAAAGGAACTAGAATGTTCCTCTCTCCTGCGCCTCTCTTCTGTCTCACCCTCACCCACACCATCATCCTCGCGTCACCTAATCCTTTCTCTCCTCTCCTTCCTAACCGCTGACACCACCCTCTCTGCCGCGTACTCTCCCTCTCTTCTCTGCTTTCTTGGCTGTTGCATCACTCGTACCTTAATTCTTCTCTGCTTTGTTGGGTCTTATTATCTGCCTTTACTAACTCCGTAGCAGTCACCTCTGCCCCCTCAATTTCTAGTGCAATATCTGATGGTAGCAAATCTCCAGATCAAAAGCCATCACCTTCTCATCTGGAATCCTTTGTGTCATTACATTGCCTCTGCCTGTTGCTCAGGATCCACAAGCCACCATGGCACCACCTCCTACCGTAGCAGTTAGAGATACATTTGGTTTGGGAATTTTTTATTTTTTTTAATTTTTTTTTGTTGTGGACTTTAATGCTTAGTCACAGTATTGGAAGCTTACAAGAAAGTTGACTAATTGCTTTGATGAATAAATATGAAATTTTTGTAGTATGAATTCATTAGTTTATCAATTTATAAAGCTTTATGTTTCTTTGATGTGTGAGAATTGTAGTGTTAAAAAAATAAAGAAAAAAACTCCAATTTGGGGATTGTGGTGTATGTCTGCCAAAAATGGTGGTGATGAAGAATCTGGTTTGGTGTGGGCGTTGACGCAGGTGGTAAGGTTGGGAAGGAGACGGAGCGGTGAGGAAATTCGGGTTTTTTAATTGAAATTATAATTATTGTTTGATTTGATAAAAAATGAATGAATTTGATATGGGAGAGAAGAATTTGACCCAAAAATTAATGGTTTATTTCATTAGTTTAATTTGATTTTGGAGAGAAGAATGCTGACGATGGAGTTGTGATGAAAAGAAAGAGAAGATTCCTGGGATTTGATGTTGGGTGAGTGTCTGGCGATTGGAGTTGTGATGAATTTTAATTATTTTAGTTAATTTAATTACTATTAATAGTTAATTTAAATTTAAACCAAAATTATAGAAATTGATTTCTTTTGAAATTTAAATTTATTACACCGTAAGATTACGAAATTACTCTTACAGCGGTTTAAGTTAACGGTGAAATGAAACCTGAAGGGTGAACATATATTTTCGAAAAGACTTGGACTACAGTTTAATGAGGCTAACTTCAGTGGATAAATTTGATAATCCTGATATACATATATAATCATTCATAAATATAAAGAAAAAATTTAAAATAATTTTACTGTTCTAAGTTAATGTTAAAAATTTTATATTTTAAAGAAAGTCATATTTGACTAGACAATGTTGTCATATCATTTATTACATCTACTCAACTATATTATATTTTAAATGAGGTGATATTTGGTTAGACAATGTTGTCGTATCATTTGTTACGTCTACTTAACTAATAAATATTAACTTTCATATTATTCTTATTCTTATTTTCTTATTAATTTTTTAGTAATATATATAATGGTTATTTAATTTCTGAATTGAGTGTCGGTCAGTCTCTACCCAAAATGTAACAACTGAATTAAATTAAAAGAACTGGTTATTTAATTACAATTTCCCAAGGGAGGGAAAAATGATTTTAATAGAGTTTTACAAAGCTTTCATAGAAGGTGTCTGAGCAAAATTTCCACCAAAGCAACATCAATCATCCACAAAGCAACAAAATTTCCAGCCTGATCTTCAATTTCAAATTTTAATTTTTAACTTTTACTTGATCTTTGAAAACAAACTAAGAAAGGGCACGAGGAGCCTTGCTGGTCTGCAGAGGAGTAATAATGATTGGTGACTGCCAGGTTGCTGGTCTGTTGAGGAGTGATAATGATCGGTGAATCAGAAGAGAAATAGCTGTAGCTGAGCGTGAGGCGGTGATTGGCGTGAGCATTGCAGCGACTAGAGGGAGACCGTAAGTCAGTGGCGAGAGTCTGAGTAGGGCAGCGACCAGAGGGAGGGAGAGTTGAAGAGACAAATGTCAGAGTCAGACTCGTCGGAGAGGCGGCCGCAGTGAGGGAGGCAGCTTTAGCGTTAGGGATTAGATTTTACTTTAGTATATAATTCTAAAATTACATTGTTTATTTTTATTTTAAAACTTATACTTTTATATGCGGTGCGGGTGCAGGGTGGCGAAGGTGAATAACGCACCTGAAACACACCCAGACTACATACAACAGTTCCATCCTCGTCCCCGCACTCAATCTCCACAACCCTGGTTTTTTTTTTTCCCGCATATTCCGGGTACCCCGCATAATTCGGATTTTTTTGCCATCCATACCCTGCGACATTGAAATCAAGCGATTCTTCTACGGTTATTTTTCTCCATCAACTTAAACAGAAAAAAACGCACATTAATAATTTGAAGCATAATTTCGACATGGGAACATAGATAAAACATAATTTTGAAACTGATGATGTTATTATTATAATTAATATTTTATATATTTGGACATAAATAATGCAATTGCAAGGCCGGAATCGGCTTGAGCATTGACAAGCTAGAAAGTGAAAGGGAAACTCATATATAGATTTGCAAGGTACCAGACAAAACATAGTCCATTACAAGGAGCAGACAGGGACTGAACCGTACTTTGGAAAGAGTAAAGAAGCTTCGCATCAGATTGAGCCAGGGGGAACCAAACACATTGTAGACATTTCAGTCATTATCAAAGCAAATGAAACAAGTAGTCAAGTACTATCAGTAACGACTACTATCCTTACCCTTGCCCTTGCCCTTACCCTTGCCCTTGCCCTTCTCTTCCTCTTCTATCTTTCATTGTCAGCTTTTAATTTATCTTTCTTGAATCTCAGCTTTGCTTGTCCCTAGGCTTAGAGACACTTTTTAGGCATTAGCAGTCCAAAGGATAGGAAATGGTATATATTTTTATCACACTACAATTATGGAAAATTGAAATGTAATTAAGCAAATTCAGCTTTTCTTTATGATACCCTTTTGATGTGACTGCATACTGAGCATAACTGAAACTCTCTGCAAACCCATTTGCTTTGCTACTCCGACGCCGTTTCTTGCATCAGTTGGTCACCCTACCATTTTACCCTACTTTCTGTATATTTGGCCACAAACAGCATTTACCAATCGGTTTATTTTCTTCCAATAAAATAGGAATATTTTTGCAACCCCTAAGGTTTAACTAAAAGGTGATGTACCACTACATGTTTCAGAAATCATGATGCAGCCCCCTACATTTAAAAAATCATTAAACTCATCGCATGGAGCCAAGAATTTCACTGAGAAAAGGGGATCCAATTTCTAAAGAACAATCCTACAACTATAACCCATTTATAATAGATTTTCCTTACTACATAAGTTGAAAAAAGTTTATTGGAGGAGAAAGAAACAAAAATGAATTAAGGTAATTATATCTTCAAAGATTTTGCCAACTTAAGTTATAAGGAGAGTTAGTTGTAAATGGGTTGTAAATACAGTATTTTACCTCATCATACTTATGAGCACGAATTTGTTTTAATTGATCATTTGGTCTTGATTGAAGTCAAAGGACGGATACTGAATATCATTAGAACAAATTATAACTTCTACCACGTAAAATATGTGGTAGGAATACATCTACAACGTGACTCTTGTCTATGGTCTATCAAGGAGCGGTTAAAAGTTTCCATCTTTTACCACATACAAAAGTAAGTCGTCAATAGGAAAAACATAAGTTATCATATTCATCCTATTAACCACTTGTATTAGCATGTGGTAGAATTATTCTCATCCACCACTTACAAATGCCCGTTGTAAATGTCTTTTTTTCTAATTAAAAAAATAATAATTGAGTAGATAATTTCTAATTTAAATTTAAATTATACAAGATAATTATAATTTAAATTATTTATTCTATATGGAAGTTCAAAGATAATGTATGGGATTCAATAATTAAAAAAAATTCTTTAATTAACAAAAGCTCTTTAGTTCAACAACACCTTCCTAGAAAGCTTTTATCAAATCTGTGCACAAAAAAAAAGCAAAACATCAACGTGTGAATGAAATATGAAGAAGAAATCAAGTACTCACCAAAATTACTTGAAATAAAAATTGAAAAATTTGAACAATTTATTACACCCAATAATTAATAATTTCTTATCTTTCTTCTTTTTCTTGCTCTTTTAATAAATAATATAGATTTGGGATCAAGTGATCTAAACTTGAATCTAGAAACAAAAAAAAAAAAAAGTATAAAGAAACATCTAAATATTAAAGTCCCTAAACCTGCAGTATAATGTGGGCCTTTCTTTCCACCTTTTATTCCTTCTACCTTTCTGCCTGTTATAGATCCGGTTAAGGTATTATCTTACTATGCCATCGAAAGAAATCTATCTTTTATCGACAAAAGTCAAAACTCATATCGAAGAGATTAAATGAAGAAGTGATTATTCTTTTACTTGTTTATTCGTTGATCAATGAATAAGTTGCTAAGGTTTGTGAAACTTAAAAAAAGTAGAGTGAAGAGATAGCGAAGGAGAGATGAAGATTACTGTAGATTGAGAAATGACAGTTGTACGAAAAGAAATTTTAATCTTTTCATTACTTACCACCAAAGATAAAAACTCAAAAATATTCCCTCCAATAAATTAATTATTTTCTGCCACTAGCAATCCATGTGGTTAAATCAAATAAACTATTACATGTAATTTATGTGGTCTCTTATTGATATCAACCACGTAACAACTAATGCACGTTGTAAATAATACAACTATTAGCTACATCAATATTACATGTTGTAAATATATTAAGTGTTATCACTTTCATGTAATTCATTACTTTTAACCACTAGCAATTATATGTGGTAAATAAAATAAAACACGACATACAAGTCAACGTGGTCTTTGATTTATATCAACCATGCGCCAATTAATTCATGTTGTAAATACTAAAAATATCAACCAGATCAATAATGCAAGTGGTTAATACATTGATTTTACCACTTTTATTTAGGGCACATCGTAAAATTGGAGTTTCGCATAAGTTTTAACAACTTACAAATAATTTAAGTTGTCAATAATTCATTTTAACCACGTCATTAAAACCTATGGTGGAAAGGATGTAGTAAAAAACTAATTTTCTTATAGTGTATATGGTTATTTAGGTTTTAAATCTGAAAACAAATATTCAGCTATATTTAGACTTCGTATTTGAAAACAAATGGCTATTGTTATGAAAGAATATGGATTCTATGATTGTTTATGCAACAACTATAATGAGATTGTACAAGACATATTAGCTTATGAGCTGGTAGAGTTGAAGGTAGCCTTTCCAACTTAGCCTTATTGGTAGAACTATCACTCTTTTAGTCATGCACTTATCATCTCTTTTTTAGTCAAACATACATATACGTAATATATATCTAGATACTTTTGCATAAATTCATGGCCAAATATTTGCTCTAAACTTATAGTTGTGAAATTATTGAATTGTTATCATTAAAAATGATTACCTTGTAACTCCATTAAACACAACCATCACATTATAATGAATGATGAGCTAGTCACAAATTTATGTTAAAAATTTAACTCAAAACATTTAAATTATATACTATGTACAGGAAAGGATTTTTAATGTTATTTTTCATATAATTTCTTACATAAATTATGAATTATTGATTTAATACGCTATTAATGGTTAAGACTAAATCCAACGAAGCACATTGATTTATTAGTTCATATAATTAGAACAATATACATGTTTATATATTTACACACATGCTTACAAATGATTACGGGTAGGTAATTGTATAATTACAGGAAGAAATAAAAGAGTTGTCAAAAGTTGTTGATACTCAACCAGATTCAGTCATAAAAGAATTATTAAACATGGTTATATAGACGTTAGATTTAAAAACAAAGGGTAATTATAGGAAGTTTTGCCTTTTAATTTTATAAGAGTTAAATTTTGGGCTTTTAATTAATTTTAAGAATCCTTCAATTGGTTAAAGATAGAAACATAATGATGGGCTTTATTTAACATATAGAGTGTTTTTTTTAGCCCCTTAGAATTTCTCTTTAAGCCACACTTTGATAAAAAAATTAAAAATTTTATTTATAAATATATTTTAAATAATACCAAATTTACCCTCTTTATATACCTTAAATTTTAACTTTTTGAAACAATTCATAATTGTTGCCATCTTTATTCTTAGAATACATTCTTGTGGCTCTTCTTCTACAAGACTCAAATTCACATGTTTTATTCTTTGTCCACAATTTTACTTTTTCTTTTTTTGAGGTAAGCACATATTAAACTTTGTTGCTTTTTTTTTTTTTTTATAAGGTTTTCATGGAGTATTGTTTTAAAGCTTGAAGCTTTATTCTTTTTTCCATTATATAAGAGAAAGACGCAGCTAATGAAATGGTTAAGAGATTTGCATAAGTTTCAATTTAAGCTTTGTTTTCGTCTAGTGTATAAACCATCCTTTTACACTAAATAATACTCTAAAAAATGGCATAAGTTTCTTGTCTTGAAGGTGGAGAGAATAATTTTTCATTGAGTTGTTGAACTATAAAAATGTTAACATCGTGGTTTGATTTAAATATGTATAAGACCTACATGTTTGGTTATGTTGAATTAAACAAAATGAGAAAGTTTAGTTCATAGTCACTAGACAAATTGAAAATGTTCAATACGTAGCAACTGAAAAAAGGATATAACAAACTTTAAATGGGAACTTACTTCTTCTTCATGGTTTTAAAACTAATGATTGGATTCATCCTCCCTTATTTCAAAATCACTCTATAAACTTTAAACATCAATTTCAAATGTTCAAAATTAGGTATTTGAAGACAACAATGGCTTGTGATTGAAGGAAAAAATTAAATGAAATAACATTAGAATATTTTATTTGGGTATACATAAATAGTGTCCTTTTTAGTCATTTATATTTTAAAACTTCTCTTAATATTAATTTTAATTAAAGTGGAGCTTAAAGAGATATTTTGGTGGCTCAAAAAACAACACTTCACATATATTGAATTTTAATAGGCTTAAAGAGGGAAATATGGCTTTAGAGGCTTATAAACAACAGGGCAATGTAGTTATTTTATAAAATATATATAAATAATTTAGGAACTTTGAAAAGTTGATAAGTGGCAACTACCCTCTCTTGGGCCTTAATTGGCTCCGTTCCCACTTTTCGTTAACCTTATCTTTACGACCATTACTTTTTGAGGAAAAAGTTGCATGTAACTCATAAAATGATTGGTCAAATATGGTTAATTTTCCCATAAATAAATAAATAAAAAATAATGACAGCCCTTGGAAATTTAGTCTCCTTGCTTATCAATCGACTTCATTGATAAAAATACTTATCTTAATA
This sequence comes from Boswellia sacra, assembly GCA_013180625.2. Taxonomy (NCBI): domain Eukaryota; kingdom Viridiplantae; phylum Streptophyta; class Magnoliopsida; order Sapindales; family Burseraceae; genus Boswellia; species Boswellia sacra. Next base: position 47,236 of record SNVD02012781.1, read on the forward strand.
TTATATTTAAATATAATAAATTTATTAAAAAATAAATATTAATAATTTTTCTTAGAAAAACTCATAAAATGATTTTTCTTGTGTACAAATGTATTTCTTCAAAGAAAAACAATATATATATATATATATATATATATATCTTACAAACTCATTCCAAATTATCTTTAGTTGTCATCCAACAAACAAGCTTATCTCTAGACAGCATCAAATCCAGCTTAAATTATCTATATATTTTATCTGCAAATCAAACTCATTTTTAGATAACATAAAACTCGTACCAAATTATCTGTTGAAATTATCTAACCAACTTGCTCATATATAACATCAAACAATAAATAAACTCATTTGCAAATGAAATAAGATTTTGTTAGATGACATTTGTGGATAATTTGAGATGATTTTATACAAATATCAATTTTTTAGGAAAAAATTATTATTGTAAATAAAAATTTATATGATCTTTTAGAAAATTCATTAATATTTAAAACCTATATTAAATAAATTTTTATTTAAATATAAGAGTAAAATAAGTATTTTATTTAAGGGATATTTTCATTTCTCCCCAAGATTCATTGAAAAAAATTCCCCCTTGTAACTCTGGTAATTGCAAATTATTCATTGATTTCTGAATTTTAACGTTAAATTAAATAGCAAAAGAGGAGAGAGAATACAAGGTTTGCAACATGAATAAAATACCCTTATAAACCAATTAATAAAAAAAAAATAATAATAGTATAAATCTTCTCTTCTCTCTCTTCTCTCCCTCAATGGCTCTTACTCTCTCTCCTCGCCCTCTCCACCGTCTCCCTCATCTCTCTCCCTCACTCTCCTCCTCGATGCTAGCACCCTCCTCCTCTCTCCCCCTTCGCTCTCCTCGTTGCTGATAACACCAAAAATCGTCACCATCTCCTCCTCACTCTTCCTCTCTCTCCTGTCCCTCTACACCACCTCTTTCATCTCTCTCCTCTTGCCTAGCAATGAATCACCACCAACCCTGCCATCTCTGTGCTTTGGCTTTGCCTCTCTTCTCCTTCTCTGGTTATAGGACTTGCAATTCGAACACTTCGAAGCCATTATATGGAATCACACATTTGATGTTTTACCACAATCATCTCCTTCTTCTTCTCAACATACCTTCCTTGGGATTGAATCAGGTGATTTTGGTACAGTGATTAATGGGTTTGAATTAATTTGGGCTTTTTGGGTTAATTTTTGTATTTTTTAGTTAGGGTTGCATGTTGTGATGGTAGTGTGTTGCTAGAATTTGTTTGTTAATTGGATTTGGGTTTAGTTGCGATTGGCTGTTGATGGGATTTGGGTTTGGGTGAAAGGACGGTGATGATGAGGCTATGGTCAAACGATGGCATTTGCGTTTGGTGGAGATTAATAGTAGAAGTTTGGGGTTGTGTTTTGGAATTTGGGTGGTGTTTGTGTTCTGGAGATGTTGTCAGGGGTGGCAATTTTCGATATGATACGTGAACACGACTTGATACGATACATGTTTAAGCGGGTTTGGATTTTGACATATTTGTGTTCGTGTCGTGTTCGTGTTGGAGATGTCAACCCATTTAATAATCGTATTGTGTTCGGGTTGAGAGTCTTCAATACGCGAACACAATTATGACATGACACGAGTAGCACGAATACATATTATACACGATTGACACAATAACACGATTAACACGGATATTGACACGATAACACAATTAACACGAATATTGATAAGATTACAAAATAATATTAAATTTAAAAAGACCAAACTTAATATTATAGTTTTAGATATTTTAGTCTATACATGTATCCAAATTTTAAAATAAAAATAGAATTTTAAAACCTAATAAATTTTAAAACTTAGGATATTTTTATCATTTAACAAAAATTAGAAACCTAATTCTGTAACGTGTCATAATCGTGTTAACAAGTTATAATCGTGTAAACGTGTCTTAATCGTGTTAGATGGGTCATATTCGTGTCTAACATGAGCACGACCCATTTATTATTCGTGTTAGCGTGTCGTGTCGTGTTACCCGTTTAATAATTGTGTCGTGTTCGTGTTGAGTCTTAGTGACACGAATAATAAATGGGTCATGTTCGTGTCGTGTCAATCTTTATCGTGTCACAACTCGACACGACACGAACACGACACAAACACGACCCGCGAATACGAATTGCCACCCCTAGATGTTGCTGGGTTTTCTGCAACTATGGTGATGCTGACGAAACGATGATGATGGTAAGGTTGTAGGCTGAAAGACGAGATGGGCTTTGACTTGAATTTTTTAAAATTATTATTCTTATTTTTAATAATAATAATAATAATAACAATAAAAGAATAATAATTATTATTCTTTTATTTTTTAATGAACTTCAGTGGGGAAAATGTAAATATCCCTTTATTAAACAAAAATTAATAGATGGGTTAGGAAGACTAATTTTAAAAGAATAATATTATATCTGCAATTTATTTACAACTAATTTATTTTACAACATGATTGAGTAAAATATTAGTGAATGATAATCATCATATTACCATATCATGTAATTTAATCTCATTTATTTATTTTCATTTTTTACTTATCTAGTAATATTTACCAACTCAAGTTATAAGAAATATTGGTTGTAGATGAGTTGTAGGTGTAGCATTACTTATTTTTAAATGGCTGTCATTACTTTTTTTTTATTTGAGGATAAGTTGAACATATTTGACCAATCAATTGAGGGGTTATATGTGATTTTACTATAAAAAAGTAACAATATTATCATTAAGTTAACAGGAAAGGGTTTATTTGATTATTTTTGAAATATGATGGGATATATTTGATAATTTCTTAAACATTTGATGGTATATTAAATTTTAATTAAACCTTAATAGTAGTATAAATGATAATACATCTTTATTTTTTGAAGGAACACTGATAAGTGAATTTTTATTCACAATTAAGTAACTTTAAGCTTGATATTTGGTTGATTCTTGAGTAATTTTTAGGGTTTTATTTGTGTTTTGTGTTTATTTTACAATTAAGAATGAAATTTGAATGTTCAGACAATTTTTGTAAGATTTTGGAGTTCGTGTCGAGTTTGTATAGAAATCATGCACATTTCATGCTAAGTGTGTCAAACATGAGAACAACACCGCAACGCCAGTGTATAAAGGATGTGGTGCAGGTCATGTTGCAAAATTTTGGAGTTCAAACTGAAAGGCCTACACCATAGTGCTATCAATGTTGAGTCCTGGCGCTAGTTCCAAACTGAAAAATTTTAATCTAAATCCTGATTGATTTGTGATTCTCAACTTGCAAGACATATAAATAAGACGTCATAAGACATGCCTAGGGGTCAATTTTCACCTCTTGGGTTGGAGGGAAGGGAAGGAGAACAACAACTTGGAGACAAGATTCAAGCATCAAAAATCAAGATTTCTTCAAGTTTTTTCAGTTCTTTTCTTTACTTTCTTTGTAGCCATGTTTCGAACAATGACTATTGTTATATTTAATTCTTTTATGAACTAATTCTTTTATCCAGGATTAAGATTTAGCTAGTGTAGGCACTAAAGAGTTGTTTATGGTTTTAAGTCGCATGACGATGATAGAACATGGGATTTTAATCCAAAAGTCGCTAAAAAACTCACAAAAAAACCAAATTGGGTGGAAAAATGAAAACTTTTAGAATTGGGGTGATTGGGGAAAATTCAAGTCTTTTCTTAAAAAAAAAAAAAGTTGGGGATGAAAATGAAAGGAAATCGAAGTCTGGGTTGAAGGGGGAAAATATAAGGTGGAAGTGCCAAAATCGGAAGCTTGAAGAAGGAAAACAAAAAAAAATATGGCGTGCGTAAGTGGATAGCCCACCGCAAGCATGTGTTCTACACGCGCGCGCTGTAGCCCACCCACGTGCATAGGTGCAGTTTTCGCACGCGTCAGTTTCAGACTTCTATAAAAACCCTTTTTTTTTTTTTTTTCATTTCAGGGCAGGATGGTGGCTGGAATTCTTTTGGGATTGGCGGGAATTTTTTTAGAGAAAATTTCACCAATGACCTAAGATTTGGTCTAATGACACAAATAACCTTACCCTTTTAGAAATATGTTGAAATGACCCCAATGTTAAAGAGTTGCTGTTAGATTTAATGATAAAAATAGAAATGACTTTAATGCCCTTGATAGTTTGAAAATTTGTGGAATTAAGGCAATTCGAGCCTGTGCACACTTGTATACACATTTGAAGCCACTGCCACAATGCCAATTCCTTACTCGCATCTTATGTACACAATTTTTTTTATTTATTCTACATTTATTTTAAGAAAAAACAACAAAAAAAACCTTGTCACTTACCTTTCTTCCTCCTGTTCTCACGCACGCTGCTTCTCAACTCATTGACTTCATTCTTATGCCTTTAAAGCTGAACACAATATTATATGCAATGCATGCCTTTTGGCTACAAGACTGCAATTACAAAAAGGCTAATGGTAATTCCACTATCAAAGCTAGCAACAGCCATAGAGTGGAACCAAAAGTCCTTACGTTTTACAGTCTGAAAGAGTATGAGAAGTTGACGAGTACGAAGACAAAGTGACCAAAAATCTAGTGGTTGTAGATTTTGTATTTGTTTTTGACAAGAGAAACGTGGAAAAAAAAAGAAGTTTCATTCAAACTTGTTGATTTCCCAACTGTTGAGGACGGATTCGATGAGTTTGGATCGGTTCTGCTACAAGTAAGGACAGATTCAATGGTGGTGGTGGCAGTGGTTGAGGACAAACTCGATGGTGTTGGTGGCGGCGATTGAGGACAAAATTGATGATGGTGGTGGTGGTGGCTGGGTTTATGGCCGTGGCTGGGCTTGTGGCCGTGGCTATGTTGGTGGTGGCTGGGTTTGTGGTGCTAAGTTCGGTGAGGGGTGGAAGGGTGAACTTGGGTTTGTGGCGGTGGCTAGTGGTAGGCGTTGTTAGGGTTGTTTTGTAGTTTAATTTGTTTTAGGGGTGAAGGAAATTTTTTGTTTCTTTTTATTTTTTAAATTAATTTTGAATACTTAATTATAAAATTTTATAATTCTTATAACTTAAAATTTCTTTATTCATTTACCACTTTACCCCTAAAACATGTAATGGTAGCAAATGGCAATTAACGTCAGGGTTATTTCTGCACATTTCCAAAAAGATGAGGTCATTTAAGTATTAGGCTAAACCTCAGGGTCATCAGAAAATTTTTCCATTTTTTATTTTCTTTGGGCTGATTTTTCTATTTTGGTTGGGCACTTTGAGAGAATTTTTGAGAGCATTTCCTACATATTTTCAACACATATTTACCTCATTTTCACTTACATTTCATTCATATTTTTCACAAAAGCACTTCAATAATTATAAATACTAAAAAAAACACTTGATTAGAGAGCATTTTGTGAGTTTAGAGAGCTTTTGAAGACAAATCTTACTTTGAAAAGGTTTGTCCAAGGGAAATATTTTTATTGTCACCTCTTTTATATGATTTTTATTGGTAAACTTTATTTTTATTTGCCTATTTTACTGTACATTTTGCCTTATTCCAAATTTTAGTTTTAATTTATGTTTGTCTTTATTTTTGGATCTTGCTTTATTTTTAAATATAGATTCTTCTTTTTGTCTTTAATCTATGATTAATATCACTAAAAATTTTAGTTTTAAGAATGATGCTATCCACTTATCTGTTGTAGAGAAAGATGTGCATGATTCCTTGATGAAGGTTTTATCTCAATGTCAATATGAAGGTGGTCACAAGTGTTGCTTCCATCCCAATTTCTCTTCTTGGATTAGTTACTTCTTTGGTTTATTTTCTCGTGGCGTCTTTTCTATTGAACTAGGCTATGAGTCTAGATTTAGGCATGCAGTCTTACCTTCTTTGTGATTGAGTAAATTTATTTTCTGTAATTTTGGAAGTGATATGGTAGTTCCTCAAGTATTTCCCATAACTATTCAATTGGCACAGGGAATAGGTTTTCCTTTGGCTCCTCTGTTCTTAAGTTGTCTGTATCAAACTCTCGATGAGCTTTATAACTGTGAATTGCTTTTTGTTGGGAGGTTTGCTATTGATTCTCCTGTTTTTGCTTCATTTCTTCAAATATTTATGCTTGAAAGATTCGGTAAATATGCTTATGTGCTTCTTTGTTCGCTGCAAGTGATCAAGGCTGATTATTCCTATATAGTCCTTGGGAATGATAGATTAATCCTTCTCAGTATCCATTATGTTCGTTGGCTGCATCAAAAACCTTTTGAAGAAAGTATCATTAAATATCTGGATTATGAGTTAATTTAAGGCTAGGCCTTACTCTTTTCATGGAAGGGATTTTTCTGTTCCTTCCCATTTTGAGGGTGTGGTTTCTACTATAGTTCTGTGTCTACCTTGTTTGGATGCTGGTGGCAACCTAGTTTTAGGAGACTATTATTTGCATCATTAATCTAGATATTTGATTGGCTTCAATAATAATTTTAGGGTTGTTGCTGTTGCTTATAATCCACACTGAGTACTTCATCAATTTGGTATGGATTTGGTTATACCCATATCATAAGTTTTTAGTTCTGATTATCCTTTTGATAACTTGCAATTTATTCCCTCTCACTTGAGACAACTTGATAGTATGGCTCATTTGTATCTTTCTATTGTTGGAGCTCATAAGAGAGGCTTTCGTTATGTTGAGTTTAATAGCTTCTGAAAAATGACTCTTCAATCAATTTTGGATTTTGTGAAATTTCCTTCTGTGAAACCCCTTGGTGGTGAATCTGTAGACTGTTCTCGGTAGCTGCATGAATTTTCTACTTCTTTATCAAATCTGCATGTGAAGCTCTCTTCTCCCTTCATCTTAATTACTGGCAATAAGTCTAAACTTTTTGTGTAAAGGCAAAAAGTCTATTGTTTCTCGTGCAAAGGGTAGTGCAATAGCTCATATTCCTAGTGTTTCTCATTCTCCAAAACCTTCTATTGGAGTAGTTAAGAAAGAAAAGACTATTCCTAAGAAGTCTGTAGTTGGTTCCTCCAAAGTTAAGAAGATTGGAACTTCTAAAGCATGTAAGCACTTGATTTTTGTGGATTATTGATGAAAAAAGGTGAATGTCAAGCAATAGAAATGACTGAAGTGACCTTGGAAGCAAAAAGAAGGAAAAAGAGAAAAAATCGACTAAAGAGTTTGAAAAATGACACATAAATTTGAAAAATCATAGAAATTAATCTAGAATGAATATGGTGATGAATCATATACCATTGCGAAGCTACAAATGTCTAGTTTTCACAGAATTTTATAGCTCACAAACAAGAGTTGAAATCAAAGAGTTACATGTAATTGAACTATCAAAGGTCAAACGGGACTACACTAAAAAACAAGAAACTAAGGGGTTGGTGGGCTACCCTACCATCGGCCAACAGTTTGCTCCACATCTAGCTAGCTTTCATACCACTGGTTGGCAGTCCTCCCATAGCCAGTCGACTGTTCCTCCATTATTTTTGAAAAATTTTGAATGAAACCTTCCTATTTTGATTTTTTCTTCCTTTTTTCAATTCAACCTTCAACTATATAAACCCCCTCCTCCTCACTTTCAAAGACATATTAAAATCTTTTCTTCTCCCTCTGGAATACACACTTGAGAATTCAAGGAGTCTTTTCTAATTTAATATTTTTTGACATTCTATTACTCTAAACTCGGAAAGGGTACATCTTGAGAGCAGTTCTGTCTTCTCCCTTCTCTTTTCTTCTTTATTTTGGTTACTTTAGAATAAGCATGTCTAGGTTTTATTTTGCTTAGAATAAGCATGATTAGGTTTTATTTTAATGCTTAGAAGCATATTTAGGGATTTTTACGAATTGTTTAACCTTTTGTTTATCTTGCAAGGTGGAAATGCTTGTCAAGGTAAGTCATCTTTCCTTCCTTTATCTAGAAACATGATTAGGAGCTTATTTTCCATGTAAATGCTTAGAAATATGTTGAAGAACACATGTTTAGAACCATGCTTAAGAGCACATGAGTAGAATCATGCTAGGAATTAAACTTATGATTAATTGCTTTGAAGTATGCTACGAAGTAGAGCATAGAAGGGTAAGAATAGCTTTAATTGGTTGGAATTGGCATGATTACTTTGGTTGATTTAACTTGATTGATATGAATTATGTTAGAATAGCCATGTTTGATATTGATTGATTGATTAGGCTAGAAATGCTATATCTAGGCAATAATTGCCACATTTAGAATTATCATTATCCATTGAATTATGCTAGAATAGTAATAGGTAGAATTATCATGATAAAATTATCAAATTAGGCAGAAGTCCTATGATTATACTTTATGGCTTTAATTAGAATTTTAATTGATTTATTATGAATACATGTATGAATATACCATGATTGAATAATTATGAATGCATGATGCCATGAAGTGATGGTGGACTCACATTGATAGTGAGGAACTATCATTTAGAATTGAATGCTTATATTTAATATGTGATTTGCATGAATATGCTATGTACATAATATTTTATATTATTGAATATTTGAAGTGTTCAGAGTTACTTTATTTTATTTATTGAAGAATAAATTGATGTAATACTATCCCCTATCCATCATGTTTGAAAAGGAATGTAACTCTATTCTCCTCCTTCTTTCTTTATATGAATATACAACTACCATGATTGAAAATCATCTTATTTGTTTAGGAAGATAAAATTGGAAATGTGTGCATAAAATGAACAACATTAATTGGATTGTATAACAAAGTAAAGGTATTTTTATTTGGCATTTCCTAGTAGAGGCCAGATTTATATCTGGGTGGGCCGAAGGCTCGTACCTAACTTCTTGAATCCCGTCTCTAAAGGGATAAATGTTGTTTAGGTCCAGAAGCGAGAGATCGGATTGCAATCATCCATTTTTCCAATGGCAACTCCATTCTTCAGACATGCCCATGGCTTATTTGTGTTCCCTTAAGTCTCGAAAGGGGCTTTGACATAGTGTCATGGTCGCAAACGCTCTAGTAGGATAAAAGCCTCATTCATAGAGCACCAGTTCGTAGGAGCTCAGGTTTGCAAAGCCATTGCTCTTTAATAATCAGTTCTAAACATGTTGATATGAGTGACTCTACTTCTAAGAAATCTTTTTCTAAAGATAATTCTATATCTCTTTTAAGGCTGAGAGTGAACACAAGGTTACTCGAGTGTGTTTCTGTCATCTCTATAACTTTTTTTTTTGTTTCTGTATCTGTCTTGACTAAAAAGTGCTTCCAAGGTCAACTTGAGCATGCCATATCTAAAAAAGACAAAGAGGTTACTAACAATGGAGCTTACGATGCCGATTCAATTTTTAGGAGTCTTTATACAATTGAGGAGATTGAGACCGTAAAAAGGAAGAGCGAATCCCTTGAGGAAAAGGAATCTGAAACAAAAAAGGGCAAATTTGTTCATGAATTAAAAATGCCCGAAGTTGAAGTCACAAGCCTTCTAAAACCTTTCTCTAGCAAATATTCTATATTATCTTTTGTGTTCTTTTTCGAGTAGATTTCTGATACCTTCTTTCTTATTTTTCTAGATGCTGCTTCTACTTCTACTACTCCTCTGCAGACTCTGTTTGTAGTTAGTAATGTTATATCACAAACATTCGAAGAGTATTGGGCTTCTAATAAGGACAAAGATTGTATTTATGTGCCTGTTGATACTCTGTATAAGCCTTATGTTGTTAAGGCTCCTTTTCAAGGGCTCGATATTGCCATGGACTTGATTTTCTTTTTGAATTGTTTTGAAAGCAAATATGCAAGTATTTTGGATGGTTGCACTATTCCAAAGAGATGAAAGGAAATAGAAGTGACCCTCTTAGGTTGTGTTTTGAAAGGTATAGCCAATACTTCATTTGAAAATTTGAGTTTTGGTGACTTATTTTCTTCAAGAGCTACTTGCAAGGATTTGCCGTGGACATAATTAGATGTTAGCTTCCTTGTGAGGCACATTGATGAGCTGGTAAGGGCCTTCTATGGATTGCACATAAGAATGACAAAGCTTCTTCAAGTAACCTCCCAATTAAGTTCTGCTCAAAATGACCTTGTTGTTCTTCAAGCTCAATATGCGAATCTACAGAAGCAAATGGAGACTCTGTAGTAGAAAATCTTTGACCTGGAATAAGAGAAGACTTCTTTGGCTACTTTGTTTGCTTCAGATATTTTGGTGACAAAAGCTGAAGCTTGGAAGGGTCATCATGTTGATGATAAACTGTTTTAAATGCTTCTATTATTTTATTTTTTGGTTTCTGTCAGACATGCTCTTGTTTTATGGTATTAAGATACTATTTTGCAGCTATAAACCATTGTGAATTTTGTTCAAAAACTATTTTGAATCAAATATTATGCAATATTTGACTTTATTGCCTCTTTCATTGCTTACAATAGTTACAATGAAAAAGTGTGAACATCGCTTATTAATTTTTTTGTTTGTAAAACTACTTAATAAAAATAAAGTTTCATCCACTTACCATTGATAGGATCTATTAGATCCTTTCCTTTTGTATATGTCAAAAGAAAATATCCGCTGTTATAGGTTTTCCTAATGATTAAAGGGCCGACCCATGACGGAGAAAACTTCGAAGGAGAAGACATGTTTTTTCTAACATGATCAGTCGCTTTAAGCGCTAACCTCCCTTCATTGATGTTTCTATTTTTTTACTGACTTTGCATAAGCAAAAACTGCCCTTTTCTGGCATAACTGTGTTCCGTCTTGAGCAATCTTCCTTTCTTCTTCAAGTGTTTCCAATTCTTTCCTCTTTATCTGTTCGTTCGTTTTTGTATCATCAAGAAATAGAGTTCTTCCTGTGGGAATATCTATTTCTAGTGGTGAGATTGCTTCTATTCCATAGGCAAGCAGATAAGGTGAAAACCCTGTTGGTGTTCTTGGTGCTGCTCTATATACTCATAGAGCATCTGGCAAGTGGACATCCCATCCTTTTGTATACTCATGAATCATCTTGCTGAGTATTTCAGTAGTGTTTTATTTGTTGCTTTAGCTTGTCCGTTTCCTTGAGGATAGTATGGAGTTGATTGAACATGTTTGATTCTATATTCCTCCAAAGTGCCATGAACCTGTTTGTTAACTAATGGAGTGCCATTATCAGAGGTGATTTTGCATAGGATTCTGTATCTGTGGATGACATTTTCTCTAATGAAATTTGCTATTACATCCCTTGAAGCTTTCTTCAAGGCTTTGGCTTCAACCCACTTAGTAAAGTATTCTATAGCATTAAGAATCCAGATATAACCATGTGATGGTAGGTGAATTGGCCCAATTAAGTCAAACCCCAGATATGGAAGGGCCAAGGAGCTCTTATGTTTCGTAGGGCTATAGGATGCCGATGAAGCACATTTCCATGTATCTGGCATGTGTGACATTTCTTCACAATTCTTTTGCTTACTGTCTCATTCCCTCATAGAAATAGCCTCTGTCTAGGAGTTGTTTGTATAATTTCTTTCCTCTTTGACGTTCCCCACAATCTCTGACATGGATTTCTTAGAGAACCTTTTTGGCTTCATGTTAACTTAAACAGCTTGGTGGTTCCTCGTTGAGTCCCTTTTTGAATAAGATGTTTCCATAGACAAAATATCTTTTTGCAGCCCTTTGGATTTGATGTGCCTATTTTTTGTTGATTGGTAACTCTTTCTCGATCAGGAATTTCAAAATTGGATCCCGCTAATCTTATTTATAGGGAATTGTTAATACTTCTTCTCTTGGGTATTCTACATAGCACTCTGCACAAGTAATTTGCACTTCATCCACTTGTCTTTTCATTTCTAGCCAAAAGTAGCCTACGCTCTGTAGCCTTTTGTCTAGACTGAGTTTCCCGTCTATTTCATAGTTCTCCTAGTGAATCTGTTGGAGTTTTTGGATAGCTTCATCTGGACCCAAACATCTAGTCATGATTCCTCCTGGAAGTTGCTTGTACAATCCTTCTAGTATTATCATGTAGTCCTTCAATTGTTTTAAATTACTTAGTATATTTCTTTCTTCCAAAGCTTGATAGATAGGAAATCTCTAGTCTTTTGTTGAAATTTGGAGTCTAGAACTATAGTTAGCCTCAAGTGCAGAGGAAGCCCTCTATACGATGTTTATAGCTGTGTTTTGCTATTATGGATGAAGTTTCAATCCAATAGTGGCAAGTGCATTTGTTATTCTATTGTTTACCTTAGGTACATGTTCTATCTCTACTATTCTAAACTCTTGATGAGCTTCTATGCCATAGTTCTGTATGGCATTAAGAGTAGTTCTTTTATTGAAAACTTACCCCGTAACTAATTGATCACTAGATTAGAGTCTTCTATGAGCTTAATGGATTTGCTCCCATCATAAAAGCCATTAAAAGCCCAACAATTGCTCCTTCGTATTTTGCCATGTTGTTTGTTGCTGCAAGTGCTAATTTTATCACACATACTATTAAATTCTTTACTGGATTTGTTAAAATAATTCTTGTTACTACTTCTATAGCAGTTGCAGTGCCATCAAAATGACAAAACCAGAACTCATTTATTTCTTCTGCCCTTGCATTTTCTTCTGGTAGACCTCTAGGTATTTCTTCAGATAAAGCGATTTCGTTTTCATTTGAAAAGGTAGCGATCAGGTCTATCTCAACTTGACTTTTAATAGCTTTTATGGTGATATAGATAATACCATATTCCATTAACCATAATAACCATCTTGCTAACCTTTCAGATAAAATAGGTTTTGTGAGTAAGTACTTGAGAGGATCTGTTTTCACCATGAGCTCTACTTTGTGTGCAAGGAAATAGTGTCGTAATTTCTGAGTAGCATAAACTAATGCTAAACATAGATGCTCAGCATCCAAATACTTTCTCTCACCTTCTGTCATTTGTCTGTGGATGGCATAAATTGGATTCTTGACCTTTTCTTCATTGTTTGGGGCAAGTAAAGCCCCTATTGTTGTTGATGTATTTGCCAGATAGATCTTCAAAGGCCTTCCTTTGATAGTTGCTTTCAATGTCGGTAGCTGTAGGATAAGCTTCTGAATTTTCTATAGTGTATGACTATGATCTTCATTTCACAGAATTTCTAACTTTTTCTTGAGCAACGGAGTGAAAGTGGTGATAAGGGTTACCAATCCAAGAACAAATCTTCGTCTGTAAGAAGGCTTACCAAGTAGACTTTTCAACTTTTTCTTGGTTGATAGAGTTGTAATAGAAGCCATGTTTTAGATTTAAGTTGGATCAGCATCTATTCCTCTGTGGTGAACAATAAACCCAAGCAATTTGCCTGGTGAGACTTCAAAAGCACATTTCTTTGGGTTCATTTTTAAATTGTAAAGGTGGCATCTCTTGAATACCCTCTTCAAGATTTCTAGATGATCCTTTCTTAGCTTTGATTTCACCACTAGATCATCGACGTAATCTTTAACCCCCCTTTCCCACCATATGATGGAAAATGGCTATCTTTGCTCATTTGTAGACACTGGATTTTTTAGGCTCAATGATAAAACATGAAGGTATGTTGAGCAATGTGGAATGGTCGAATTGACTTGAATGGAAAGAAAGGTGTGCCAAGTTGAAATACCAAAAACTTAGAAAACTGACACCCAAATTTGAAAAATCATATAAATTAGTCTAGAAAGAATCTGGCAATGAGTTATATACTGTTGCGAAGCTCCAATTTCTAGTTTTTGTAGAAATTTATGGATTGTAAATTAGAGTTTTGGACAAAATGTTACAGTCAATCAAACATAGTTGACTCAAAATATAATGTTCACGTGATGATACTGCTCACCGTTGCCGGCTTTGTTCATCTCAACACTATTCATCAAATCCCACATCAGTTTTTATCAATTTTTTACTCCAAAAGAAGCCTATATAAGCACACCTTTGGAACACTTCTCAGGCTATCCAAAAATCTCTTCATTCCCTCTAGGACACACTTGTGATACTTCCAAGGAATTCTTTTCTAGTTTAATATTTTCTTGGGTATTTATGTTGCTCTAAACCCGAAAAAGGTACGACTTAAGAGTATTACTCTCTTCTCCCTCTTATTTTCTTCTTTATTTTTCTTACTTTAGATTAAGCATGTCTAGGATATGTTTTGATGCTTTTGAGCATGTTTAGAATTATTATGTATTGTTTTAATTCTTATTTGTTTTGCAAGATGGAAAAGTCTATCAAGGTCAGTTCACTATCCCTCCTTATCTAGAATCATGATTAGGAGTTTATTTCTTTATGAATGTCTTAGAGCTATGCTTAGGAGTACATGATTAGAATTATGATTAGGAGGACTTATGAATCCTTTGAAATATGCTAGGAAATAGCACTAGACTAGAATTGCCATGATTGTCATGAATGGGGCTAGAATGCCATAATTTGCTATGATTGATTGAATTATGCTAGAAATGTCATGTCTAGGCTAGAATTGCCATATTTAGAATGCCATGATAGAATTATCTTAATTAGGTAGAATTACCATGATAGAAGTATCAAATCTAATTGCCATGATTTTAGTTTACGACTTTGTTTAGATATTTTATTGATTTATTATGAATGTGTGTATGAATATATCATGATTAGCATTTGATGATTGTATGATGCCATGAAGTGATGGTGGACTCACATTAATGGTGGGGGACCATTGATGCGTTCGAAACTAGCAAGTATACTAGTCGCACAAGTAATAAAATGATGAGTAAGATATCGTTCCCACGAGGATTGATTCTAATTAAATTTGTTATTCGAAAGCAAAAACAGAGTAAATGAGGGGTTTTGTTGCTTGGTTAACTAAGTGAAATAATAATGCAAACGAAGAATAACAAAACAGAAAGTTAATTCGAATGAAAAATCAATGAGAGAAAGCTGGTTAAGGGATCATTCTCTACCACAAGATATGGATTTGCGAATTAATCGTAGAATTGTCATCCAATTACAGCATTGAAGTTATCAACCGTAGATAACAACAAGCTCTGTTATCCCAATCTTTCCTTACTTTGTTGTTAAATAAAATATGCTCTTTATTTAATCTCTATCCATTAAACAACCTAGAACAAGCTCTCTAAATTTAATTCAATGGATGCATTACGATAAGAAAGATAGGTTGATCTAAGCAATAAACACACAGGCTCGGATTATTTAACTTAGGTTGTATTCTCCAATTGCAATCTCTGATCACAATTTTGCTACTAATGATTAGAAATTCAAGACAATTACGGATCAAGATTCTAGTCTAGCAACAGACAATATCCAGATTATATTCAGTTGGCCACCCAAATACAATCCAGCAAGCAATCATAAGCATTAAACATGGGAAAAATATAAGCAACTTCAATTAGAGAATTGGATAACAATTGCTTGCACAATCAATTCATAAAAACCATATCAAGGGCTTTGAAATCACCCTCAAACAATTCAGATTTAGTTACACATATTCAGAAACAATACAAATACAATACAATATGGAGACATTCCAGAAAATGAAAGGGAAAGAGAAAACTTAGCAAATTTGATGAAATCTCTTAGGATTTGTAATTCTTCCTCTTTCCAAGCCTTCAATCTCCTTCAAGAACTCCAAGAGATGAGAGAAATCCAAAGATGCAGCCTCTTCCCACGTTTTCCCCTCTTCAAGTTATCAAAATAAAACCCTAAAATGTGTTTAAATACTCTGCTACAGTGACTTGCTACAGTGCCCCGTATTATACATGCTACAGTGCTGTGGAATTATATTTCTATACATCTCACACTGTTTTGATTACAACTTTTGGTACACTGAATGGATTTATAAACCGTAAATTTCTACAGAAAATAGACTTCGAGAGCTTTCCAACGGTATATAATATGTCGTCGGGTTCATTGTATATCAATACAATTAAATCCGAGAAGATCACTGCCTAGCAGAGGTGAAAATGAAGGGTTTTACTCCATTTTTGTGCAAGTTGCTAAAAAACTCCTACAAATATCAAAACCACACAAAAACATAAAAATACCAAGGAATATAGCAAAGAAACATGGACGAATTGATGTGAAAATGATATATAAATAGACACTTATCAAATTCCCACACACTTAGACTTTGCTAGTCCTCGAGCAACTACGACAATATGAAATAAAACTAAACTGAAACAGAATCAACAAAAATTAAAAACACACAAATGCTTCATCTTGCAAATAGGCCTCAAAGATTGTACTTAATTATAACCCAAGGAAAACTTCAAAATAATGCACTTGATCAAGAATTTTATCTTAAAGATTAGTTTCACTTCATTTCAATTCCTCAAGTGTGTGTGTGTAGAGCCATTCTCACTAATCACTTGTAACCCGGATGAGTTTATGCATAAAAATGAATCATATTTAATATTGAAGATGTGTGTATAAATGAACTCCATAGGACTGCTTTTCAAGTCACTCTCCACTAATGTAGACATGCACAACACCAAGGATCAAGTAGGACTTTATTAAGCTTGTAACGTTTGGCTTGGGTGAAGGTATGATCAAGGATAATATTTAGCTCAAATCACCCACAAACACATAAATCATTCAAGATTATGTAGAGCTCACCCCTATAACACAACTTTATTTTAATTCACCAGGTTGCTTCCCCAAACTTATTTAGAACACTCAATCTTCTTTTTTTTTTCTCTTCTCTTCTTCTTCTTTTTGTTTGTAGAAAACAAAAGAAACTACACCCCCACATTTTGTTGTTTCATTCTTTTTAAGAACACCCAAGGGTATAGAACTCTTTTTCTTTTCTTTTTCTTTTCTTTTTTTTTTAACTGCAATTCCACTCCCCCACACTTAAACAATACATTGTCCTCAATGTTTAAGTACGTGGAAGATAAGTACAGATTTTTTTTCTCTTTTTCTTTTTTACAAACATAATAAAACTCACTTGCATTGCTCATGGCACAATCCAACCTCCTCTAACTTCCCAAAACCAGAACATAGCTCAAAATGTAATTGCAAATGATTTACATGCTCATAGGTAAGGGATAAAACTGTTTGGAACAAATTCAATTGAGGTTAGGAAATCTTTTAGTGAGTTAACAAAGAAAAAGGTTTACAGAGGCTCAAAGGGGTAACTAGGGATCAATTTTAGTCAAGGTTGGCTCTTAAGGCTCAAACGGTCCAAAGATGGCCTAAATCATTTCCCCAATGTTGCACAGTCTAGGATTTCGCCTCGAGTGACCATCAAACAAGTTCTAGAATTCATTGAAATCTGAAGAAACATTTAAATTACATAACACTTTCTCTAAGTGAACAAATAACTCAGTGATAAGGCTCAGTGCTCAATGTTGTGCCAAGGAATCAAAAAAGCAACAAGCAAATTAACTATTTCAAGCCCCCCCCTTAGCAAACAGATCTATGCTCATTTATCATTTCCAAGAGTTATTCTCAATTCCAATCCATTGCTTTGCCTATCATTGGCCCCATAAAATGCAAGAGAAGAGGTACGTGGCGTTGTTTACACCTGATTCCAAGATTGTATATTCAACAACCTTGGGACAGTAGCCGCAGACTTAAGGTTTCCAGCCTATATACCTTTAGTATGAAAAGAACAAAACAAGATACAAGACACTTCAAACAACATGAAATAAAACAAATACAGATTTATGGTCGAAAGAATGTGTTTCAAGGGTTAAAGAAAACCCTATATTGGCCATTCTCAACTTTTTTCCACAATTTTTTTTTTAATCGAAATGATACAGACAAAAAACACATAACAACTCTAAATTACACAAAACTAAACTTACACATAAAATAACAAAGTCCAACAAGCCAGCAAACAAAAACAAGTCAGTTAGAATGGGTCTAAAAAGTTTAGAAGTTAGCCTCCTTATTCAGCCATTATAGATTAAAGAGATCTATAATGCGTTTCAAGAGGACTTAAACTTTTTAAGCCACCACTCTAAAAACCAAGATTAGAAAATATTACCTGGGAGGAAAGAAACAACCTGAAAAATCTCAAATAAATAACATGAAAAACTTCAAATAAACACAATAAAAAGAAAGCAAACAAAAACGAAGCAAACCAGCAAATAGAGATTACAGATGGAGTGTTAAATCCAGTTTACGCCTCTGATTGCCTTCTCCAAACCAGTCAATCCGAGCTGTTGTTGGATCAGGCGAATAGACGAATTCTTGTAGTTTGTCAATTAACTCCCCTGCCGTTGAAGCTGTAACAAGGATTTGCCTCGCTGATGGTGAGATAAAATTTTTTTCTACAGCTTGATCAAGAAAAGACAACAAACCATCAAAAAAGTTATGACATTTAACAAACCAATGGGTTTTTTATGGATGTTTAGCTGTGCCCAAGAGGTGATTTGAAATATCTCCTCTAATGTGCCATAACCACCGGTTAAAGCTATAAATGCATCGGACTTAACAATCATATGTGAATACGCTCATGCATGCTAGAGACTTGTAACTCTTCCCCGATTGTGTTGCCTTGCTTACGAATATCTCGCATAGTTAATGGTTTAGGATAATGCCTGAGAACTTTACTTCCTCCCAAGAAATGCAGTCTCTCGACACAAACCCCATTAACCCAGATAGCCCCTACATAATCAACTGACTAACCCCGCAGCTAATGTCCTACCAAGATCAAGAGCTGCTGTTGTAAACTCTCCATCTTTACCAAATTGCGATCCACAAAATACGAATATATTTTGGAATCGCCGAATTGGTGTTTTCTCCATTTCTACAAGTGCTCTAAACTTGTGTAAGACACTGATGCACGTTAGGTATTATGCGATTCAAGTGCAAGACAGGTTATGAAATGACATTTCAAAATATGCAGCATGGATATATACACACGTAAAACTCTCAAATTTGACACATGGGGACATAATTTCGGTGGGGGTTGCTCGATGCAGATTTATCGCCACGAGATTTGAAAAAATAGATATGCTTTCGGTGGGGTTTGACAAAACCTCCACACTTGTCACCCCCGTGTGCATGACTAATGGAGATAAACTTTGTGGGGTTTGAAAAAACCGCCACATTGTCGCCCACGTGAAAAGCATGGACAAGTAGAGAGATACTTCCGATGGTGTGTGACAAACTTGCCACACTTGTCTCCCACGTGAAGCATGAAAAGTAAAAGATATGCTTTCGGTGGAGTTTGACAAAACCTCCACACTTGTCGCCCACGTGTGCATATATCATGGGGTAGTCATCTGGTTTGTCAAAAAGAAAACTTGAAATTAAAACAAACAAAATCAACCAACAACAACAACACAAAAAACAACATTGATAATCAGATCAAACGAAAAAAGAAAGAAATAAAATTCGACAACAACAACACACATTCAAATATACAAGTAGTTGTGATTGTGGCTCACATCTTCCTCTGGTTTTACGTCCAGTAACGGCTGAAACGCCTTCTATGAGTCGGGGATTTGCTTCCCATCCAGTTTTCTTATAAACTGCAAACAGGGTCGTTTTTAGTCAGATTCCCTAGACTATAACACTGCAATTCATCACGAAATTGTGTCCATAGATTAAGCAATTCACGATGAACAAGTCCACAAGAATGTGACTCGAGAGTTAACAAAACATTATCCAGCGACTCATTACTCAAACCATTCTTAATAAATGAAAGTTTATCTTCTCTATTCCTGGACGCAAAACCTAATGAACGACAAGTCTGGGTACAATTCCATCTAGCACATTTATAACATACTTGTAACCTTTTCGCTCTTCGCCTCTTGGCGTAGTAGCTTTTTCCTAGACCAGGCATGTATTTTTCGAGATTAATGTCCGGCTCACCGGACAATCTCACCTTGGCTTCGATAAGCCATCGGATATCAGCAGGCACATTTAGGAGCATTAATGCCCAAAGTATAGTCATCCGTACTTTATAAATTTTAAACACAGCATTTTGAGGAAGTGAAGGGAAATATTTACGAAGGTTTGACACAAAGATATTGGCATCCATTGAAGAGGAGAAAATGAGAGCTATTACCGATAATGCGATTGAGTTTGTTTTTCTCCAAGATATGCAGTTTCAAACCTTCGAACAATGACTTCAGCTCCCGTTTGGATGTTTCCTCAAGCTGTTGCACAAATGAATTCGAAGTACGGAATAATCAAATTAAACAAAAGGAAGGAAAAGAAAAGAGCATAAACGAAACTAAAGACACATAAAAGAGATAACAACACAATAGCAAACAAAAGTCAAAAAAAAGTAAAAGAAATATAAAAACAAATAAGACAGATGGCAAAGAGAGATAAAACCTGATCAATTTGATGGCCTACGAAAGGAATCTCCTCGAGACATAAAAATCGCTCATTATTACCTTATTTTATTTTATTTTCTTTTTTTTTATTTATTTTTCAAAAACATTGGGTTACCTCCCAATAAGCGCTTGGTTTAACGTCCTCAGCCCGACGTTGGTTCCATCATGGCAGGGTCCAATCTTTGCTGTGCTAATCTAGTGGGCTTGGATCCTTTTTCCAACAAGATACGGTCCATGCATATGGCTGGGCCTTGGATGTCAACAATCATCCACCCAATAGCTGTTTTGTGATCTCTAAGTACTCAGACGAGTTTCTCTTCTTGTAGTGGTGCAAGACCCATTTCTATTTTAACTGGCAAAGGATCATTCTTATCCAAGAATCCACGCTTCAAATGATCTGGAAGAGGCTTAAGCTCCAAGGTAGGGGCTTTAATCATAGAAGGCAGAATTTTCACATTAGATAAAGGAAATTGAATGCACGAAACATCATACCTATTTGTGGTTATAGCTATGGTCTCATCTAAGCTTGCCACAGCTTCCTCCTTTTCTTTGGACACTTGTATCAACCTTCTTGATTCCTTGTAATTTTCTGTCCCTATGTGCTCACTAAAAACCACTTCTAATCCATCCTTGTTAGTTAACTCAAAATGTTGTTGTGGCAAAGAATCGATAACATCAACTGTAAAAACAGAATGCAAGTCACTATGTTTACCTCATTTTCTCAAATATTGGAAACGATCCCCGCCATCGAATTCCACTGGTAGAGTGCCATTCATGACCTCAATCTTAGTTCTGAGCATTTTTCAATATGGTCTCCCTGAAAGAATTGGTGTTGGATTAGGAGATGTCTCCTCCTCCTTTCAAGAACCATAGAAGTCTGCTGGAAAACCAATTGATTTACCTGCACAAGCACACTTCCACAACTCCCTTGGGATATGCCTTAGAATGATCAGCAGTATGAATGGTATACCGTTTCCGCAAGAGTACAAGATTTAATAACATAATAAATAGAATTGGCACGATATAATAGATGCTCTGTAAGTGACTATTTATATATCATTTTCATATCAATTCGTCCATGTTTCTTTGCTATATTCCTTGGTATTTTTATGTTTTTGCGTGGTTTTTGATGTTTGTAGGAGTTTTGGAGGAACTTACACAAAATTGGAGTAAAACCCTTCATTTTCACCTCTGCTAGTCAACAAATTTCTTGGAGTTGATTGTATCGATATACAATTAACCGGATAACATGCTATATACCATTGAAAAGCTCTCGAAGTCTATTTTCTGGAGAAATTTACGGTTCACGAATTTACGTAGTGTACCAAAAGTTGTGATAAAAATGGTATCAGAAGTGTATATTTGTAATTCCATATATCACTGTAGCATGTTATTAAATACGGGGCACTGTAGCAAGTTACTGTAGCAGAGTATTTAAACACATTTTAGGGTTTTATTCTCATAACTTGAAGGGGGAAAAACGTGGGAGGAGGCTGCATTTCTGGATTTCTCTCATCCCTTGGAGTTCTTGAAGGCGAAAGAAGATTTTGAAAGAGGAGGAACTACAATTCCAAGAAGATTCATCTACAAAGAAGATTTTCAAAGAATTTGCTAAGTTCTTTCTTTCCTTTTCAATTCTGGAATTCTCTGTATTGTATTTGTTATTCTGATTGAATATGTGTAACTAAATCTGAATTGGTTGAGGGTGATTTCAAAGCCTTGATATGGATTTTGTAAGTTGATTGTGTAAGAAATTGTTATCCAATTCTCTAATTGAAGTTGCTTGTATTTTCCCATATCTAATGCTTATGATTGCTTACTGATTGTATTTGGAAGGGCCAACTGAATATAATCTGTTGTTGTCTATTGCTAGATTAGAAATCTTGATCCGTAATTGTTATGAATTTCCATTCATTAGTAGCAAAATTGTGATCAGAGATTGCAATTGGAAAATACAACCTAGGTTAAATAATCCGAACTTGTTTGATTATTGCTTAGATCAACCTATCTTTCTCATCGTAATGCTTCTATTGAATTAAACTTAGAGAGCTTGTTCTAGGTTGTTTAATGGATAGAGATTAAATAAAGAGCTTGTTTTATTTAACAACAAAGTAAGGAAAGATTGGATAACAGAGCTTGTTGTTATCTACGGTTGATAACTCAATGCTGTAATTGGATTACAATTCTATGTTGATACGCTAGTGGTGAGCACTATTAATAAACACCAAGTGGCAAGACATTGGATATTGACATGGCGCCGAACTCCCAACAATTTCAGCAGTCATTTGCGCCACAACTACCAAAAAGAGTAAATGAGGGTAGTACTTCAAACTTGAACCACAACTATTTGTGAACTTACCTCTCTTGTAACAAAAAATGGCTGTAGACGTATGCATCAATCTTATGCATGTGGGGTATGTTCTGCCATGGACCATCCACCCGACATGTGTCCAACTTTGCACGAAGGAGATACAGAACAAGCCAATGCCATGGGTGGATTTCCAGGACAACCAAGGCAAAGGTATGACCCTTTCTCCAATACTTACAATGCTGGTTGGAGAGATCACCCTATTTTAAGATATGGGAATCATCAACCAATTGCCCCAAATGCCATACCAAATCGACCACCAGGTTTCAATCAACCAAGGGTACAGCAACCATTTCAAGCCCAACCACAACCAGC